>BTHU01000021.1:32977406-33159906 GCA_036184795.1 Tokudaia tokunoshimensis | reverse complement strand
AAGTACAAAGTACTGTGTCCTGGCTTAGCAAACACGCCTGTGGCATGTTTACCAACCTTTAAAGCTTTGAATCCCTATGGAGAAGGAGCATCAGGAAGGGGATTGTGGCTAGAAAGAACCCAAACTGCTCATCTAGAGAGAAAGAAGCAGAGGTGTAATGGGTGGTAACAAATTCCAACCAGACCTGGAAGAACAGGTATGTGTTCTGGAACTCAGTGGAAAAGTTAGAAGATTTGAGGAAATAGCATAAGGAAAACCCGCTAGATATGGCCAAGTAGGACACGGTTGAGAAATAAAAATAGAAGCCTTTCTTCCTTATGGCTGGAACACAGGGTGGAGGATGGGAAAGGGCAAGCAGGAGACAGCAGTTCTGTTTGTTTTCCATCAGAAAGCTGACTGATAAGAGTACAAATGTAAAAGATTATTTGTCCTGGAAAACAGTCAAATCTACAGTGTATGGGTGACTGAGCAGGTGAAGCCAGAATGCTCTGGTATAACTCCCTCTTAGTGTCCTTCAGTGGGACTTATAAATCCTAAATTAAAGCAAGGAAGCCAGAGATCATAGAGAGTCTTCTCCAACTTTTGAAATATCCAAGAGAAGAACTCTTGCACTGGTCACCTTTTTGGCAAATTATATCTAATCGTCTTGTATGCCAATATGCTGGTGGACCTCACACATGTCAGGTTAGTCTCAGTGTCCCTCATACCTTTAGAGAGCTATGAGTTCCTGAAGACAGTGTTCCTTTGAGTAGGATCTATCAACATTAGAAACTGAAGCAGAATTCAGGAAGATTTTTGTTGATTCACTGAAAGTAATAGTTATAACAACAAATGATATTTTTCATAAAAACGTTATCTCAGAAATTAAGCATATCAGTGGGAAGACTAACACTACTTTATTCCCACGCCCAATCTCCTTAATGTTTGCTTTCGTGGCTGGATTCTCATGTCTGATCCAACTCTGATCCGTGAGTATACTTTGCTTTGGCTAAAGTATACAAAGAGAAGTGTCTAATGCAGTTTTACAGTTGGCAAAAGAAAGCACATCTTCATTGCCCATTTAGGGACTGGAGGTGGGGATCAGTTGGTAAAGTGCTCATCAACTCATCATATAAATATGGGGACCTGCACTGGATCTTTCTGAACCCACATTAAGAAAAAGTGGGCATCATGTCATGTGCTTGTAATATCAGTAACTGGGAAGGCAGAGACAAGCACATTCCTGGCCGGCTACCCTAGCTCACAGAGTTCCAGGCCAGTGAGAAATCTTACCTCAAAAAATAAGGTGGATGGTACCTGAGAACTTCAGATTAATATCTGCCCTACACACACACACACACACACACACACACACACACACACACACACACACCCCTGTATGCGTGCACAGGAGTATAGCCCCATCATACACATGTATTTTTTTTTGCTATAATAATAAAACTTAACAAGTGATGTTTAAAAGGTTAAAGTTCTACAATGCAGGGTTACAAATCCTATCAATAAACTGTATTTTATGTGTATGTGTGTTTGCATGTATGTGTGCATATTCTATGCATGTTCAGTGTTCTCATGGGGCTGTAGAGAATGTTTGATTCCTCAGAACTGGAATCACAGGCAGTCAGAGCCATCAGAAGGGTGCTGGGAACTGAACCTGGGTCCTCTGTAAGAGCAGCAAGCTCTCTAAACCATGGAGCCACCTCTAGAGCCCCTCCATAAATTTTTACCCTGTTACATCAAAATCAATTGAGTATCTTTCTGTTATCATTGGATAACAGAAACACTGCTTGTTTGGAAACTATTGGGTTATTTTTTCCCCTTAGTTTGCAGATATACCATGTTGACACATTCCACTGCATAATGAAAGCAAAAAACACCTTTGCTAAAGTCACCACCAATACCATCAGGAAACTAATGAAGTCAAGCTCATGGCGAGATAGACAAGGTTTCTAAAATTCTAATTTTTATTTAGAAACTCAAATTTTACCACCATGGGTGACAAACAGCAGTTCCTCATCTTCAAGAACCAACTCTAACCAGGTCCAAATGACCAGTTGTTTTTAGTTGTACTGCTGGGTAAAGATGGTGACTCATGAAAGGATAGTCATAGTCATCCCAAAGCAAGCAATAATATCGGTCATTACATAATCTTGAAACACACGATTCCTCTCACCCAATTGTTATCTTTCATCCTGTATCAGAAATGCTCTGCATACTTTCCTCATACAGTGGTCATTACTGTGATGGTTGATAGTGATGGTGAACTCGGCAACCTAGAACCACTTAGGAGACAAACCTCTCAGCATGTCTGCAGGGAGACCTAATGGGAGTTAACTGGAGTGGGACCACCCAGTCTAAGCCATGAATGGCACTGTCCAGTGTGATAGGGCTTCACACTGAATAAAAAGAGCAAAGCAATCTGAGCATCTCTCTCCTCTGAACGCTGCCTCAAGCTACTGCCACCATGATAGACTACCCCAGGGAACTGTGAGCTGGAATGTACCCTTCCTTCACTAAGCAGCTTTGGTAAGTGTTTTGTTACACTAAGTGACTCACATGATCACCTTGCCATACACACACAGACTGGTGTTTACTAGAATCAAAATCATTCTTCTCCTTCCTGAGAACATGCATAAGTGAAGCTGGTCTATTTAAAATTGTGGTAGAAATGACAGTGAAGATTAGTACTATTTGGCGTTTGCCTTGGTTCTTATACAGCTGACCAGATTTACTCACTACTGTACACTTGATACAAGTGCAAATATGCACAGGAAAGAGGCAAGCTGTCTCAGTATTTATAAACTATCTGTATACCACACTGAGTGGGAGTCTTTTTATGGGTCTAAGGCCTCTAGACTCAGGCTCTACTACCAACAGGAGACATGGGGTTCAGGATGCTTCTGCTGCCATTAAAAGAAGTACTTCTAAAAGAACAGTGAGAGATAATTATCTAAGTGTGTGCTATTTAACATGAAGAAAAAAAAAGCCAAAATTGGAGTACAAATGTAATGCCTTCAACATAGCTTGGTACCTCAGTAGCTTTCATTTGATACTTAATGTATCACAGCATTTCCAAATTGGATTGAGAACATTCCCTTTTACAAATCCTAAGTCTTTATACCTCTGTTGAAAGTGAGCTGAAGTGGGGGATTCTGGCATCAGAAGACGTGTCTGACCCTTAGTTCTGTTCTAAAGGTAAGTCACTCACAAGAAATCTTTATCTGGTAGCTTAAAATTATGAAGAGAAAGATCTCAGTCTGAGCTTCTAATTCCCCAAGTCAAAGTCAAGAGTGTCAGAAATGAAGTGGTCTAGCTACTGCCCTGGGAAAAAGTATCACTGTCATCTGCACAGAGGAATCCACTTTGCTTCTAACCACACAGCCAACCTACTGTAAGTGGAAGTCCTCACCACATTGACCAGCTCTTCTTTTTCTGATTAACAGTTTCAAATATGCTTCTAACAATGCCATCAGACTCCAGCTATCTGCAGAAAACAAGCTCTGTGGTACCCCGGCAGCACACTTTCTCAACATTCCTTAACAAGAAATGCACTTGCTCTCCCTCTGTTCCTCGAACAGGAGTGAAAGCTCAGGTTTGGACTTACGTTGACCCCACTGTCCACTACTGGGGTTCAGATAGTTAGGATAAAGGCCTTCTGGTTTGTCCAATTTGTTCAACACTGTTCGAATATTCATCACCTATAAAGGAAAAGGAATGCTAATGTGAAAATCTAAGAAAGAGTTCACATGCCATATTCTCTCTTTCTCTCTCTCTCTCTTTCTCTCTCTCTCTCTCTCTCTCTCTCTCTCTCTCTCTCTCTCTCTCTCTCTCTCTCTCTCTCTCTCTCTGTCTCTCTCTCTCTCTCTGCCCAGAGTAGAAAAAAAAAGTTCATGGAATGTTTCAGAATTTTGTCATGAGAAAAAATAATAGGAATAAGTGCATATAGTCATAGGTATCTAGAACCCTAGATCACAAATTGAGACCTCCAATCTCTATATTAAGGCTATATCAATGTATAAAAACAATAACTACTCTTTTGGAATTGTGCCTTTGAGTAGGATGATATGGAAAATGAGCAAATATAAATAGTTAAGTCAAGAGAAGACAAATGGTGTGAAAAAAAAGAAAAGGAATTATGTAAATTCCCTCATTGAGCTCCACCCTGCTCAGTGCAGGGGTATGGAGAGATGGGGCTTTGAGGGATACTGAGGAGGGCAGAGTCTTCTCCTTCCCCGCCCCCTTCCCCAACCCCTTGTGCAGATGCACAAACAAAAGGTTATGGGAGCATTTGAAAGCCAAGAGACCTAGGACTGAAATCTTCCTGGTCTAACCCCTAACTGCAGACCTGCCAGTGAACACAATGATAGAAATAAGACTCTGTTATGAGCCACTCCCCGAGGCATGTTTTTACTGTGGAAGTGTGCATTCTCTGAGGACAAGGTGGACAGGACAGGTGGTGAGGCGAGGTCTGAAAAGGCTGATGCGCTTGAGGGGAATTTCAAGAAAGTGAACTATAACTCTGTTAGGGAATTTTGCTTAAAAAAGGTAAAGCTGAAAGCTGAGTGGTGTGGTAATATTGTAATGGGTGGGTTTGCATCTTGAAAAAAAATCTATTCCACTGCCACTTCATATCTGTATAACACTTTAACCTTTCCCATACATAGTTCATACAGTGTATACTGTGCTACATATTTTTATATGGAATAAATGTCACACAGGTAAGCAACCTCCTTAATGTACAGCAAGCCACAAGGGGGAAGGTGGGCCTTCTCACCAGGAGTTACAGAGCATCATGGAAAGACTAGGTTGACAGTTTGGTCAGGTGAAATAAGGCATGTTACTAGGTGTCCCACAGACACACAAACATTGTTTCCTTTGCCTACCCTCTGCACAAGTGTTTCCAAGACTTACTTTTTCGGCAAAGACTGGGTTTCCTGATAAGTGGGCCAAGTGCATAAACTCCAGATGGAGAGTTCCAAATTCTGCCAGAATGCTGCTGCCTCCAGAGGCCCAGGGCCAGTTCCGCCCAATCCCACTATGGAAGAAAAGTCACAGAGGAGTTATGGGTTAGGTGGGTTCCATTTTCCAAGGTTCTAAGTGGCAGACATCGTAAAGCTCACACCTCTGGGATGGCATCGTTCTAAGAGTGAATGCTAGATAACATACTATCACATTTTTTTCTTGGCTACTGGTTTTAAGCTTTGACTCCTATTTTCCACCTCAAACTCACTGTTGACTTAAATCAGAAAGTCCAAAATATGTTCCGTGTACATATAGTTGGAAGGTCCAGGTGCTGTGTAGCATCCATGCTCTGACGCTTCATATGACTTTTCAACATTTTAACTGAAATTCCATGGAATTTTAGTTTTTCACATTATCTTTAAAAATTTATTTGGATAGGTGGTAAATTTCAAACATTCTTTACTTAAGAACTTCAGTCCTTTTCCAGATCCTGCCTCCAATTACTAGACTTCCGTATGTGTATTTTCACACTAAATTTTATCTAATTTTTTTAAGGCACTGACTCAATGCCTGTCTTACTTAATCTATGCTTAAGAATATAAAATTATGTTATATAAACCTCAAAGGCATGAGTTGCAAATATATTGCTGGATGGGTTTATCTCAAAAAATACTTTTAAAAAAGAATCTTTTTTTTTTGGTCTTTTTAAAATGTATGTTGTGTATGGTTTATGATTGTGCCGCTGGTACAGGTATCCTTAAGCGCAGATGCAGAGACTGTGGCAACATCAGGTGCCTTTCCACATTACTCTTTTTGCTTTACTGCCTTTGAGGCATCCGCTGAACCCTGAGCTAAGCCGAAGGTCAGAAAGTCCAGAGAATCTCTAGTCTCAGCTTCACCACAGCACTGGGGTCACAGAACTCTGGTGTCACAAGCAGCTTTTTGTTGGAGTGGTGGGATTTGCACTCAGGTCTTCATAGTTGTGCATCAAGCATTCTTACCCACTGAGACATCATCCCAGTCCCAAATATGAAGTGACTCTTGAGACATGACCAGACATTTTGGTATAGTTTATTTCTGGAGAAACACTTAAATCTTCGAGACATATACGATAATTTAAATAAAGTTAAACATACATCTGACTGAAAATTTCAATTCCTACACCTGCAAATGCACATCTTGGTTTTGGTTCAGACTTGCATTTATTGCACATTATTTGCTATACAGAAGTGACAATGAATGACACTGGGTTACAAGCATGCTGAGACAAGTCATTTTCCTCAAAGACTTTACAGAGCATTAGGAGGCATATATTTGAGCAGAAAAGAGTCTAGTATGGTGTGTCCAGGCCAAGGTAAACGTGAGAAGAGTTCCTAGGGCATCTTGCACAAGGATGTACAGTGCAGTCTCATAGGCATCACAGGGTGCCTCCTCTGAGCCCAGTGTTGAGTTAAAGAAAAAGAATTAGGGAGGAGAGAGCAGTGAAGAGTTGAAGCTGGCCTTGTGCCCACAGCAGAAGGTATGTAGGGCAGGGTCTGGCTTCATGGATGTAGGGAGAGAGGTGGCAGGCACAGTGGCTGTCACACCTGAGCCTAGCACCTGAAGTTGGCTAAAAGGCTGGTTTCCCTATTTTGAACACAGATTTTTTTTTAAGTGTCCTTGTTGCTCCTTAAACTTTCAAGCTACCCCTTTCTACAAGGACAAACCTTATCAGCCCTGTCATCACCTCTAGTGCCAGGCCTGCTGAAGAACGAGGAATCTGAATGAGGAGGAAGCTTGGCATGGGAAACCCTGGGCCAGCCTTCCTCTTATTCTCTATCCATTTAGAAGTAAGTTCAGGTTTTGTTTCATAGCTCACAAATATGGTTGATATGCCTAATCAAAGGGAACCCTGAGAACTGAAAACCTTGCATTCATTCATTTTAGACAATGTCCTAAATGTTCAATTCTTGGAGTATTTATAGTTAGCTTACTAAAAGGAATGTTAAATCATCCAGACGTAATGTGAAGTTACCTTCAGATTTGGTTAATCGTGGCCAGTGCATGTAGCAATTGGTCATTTGTTGTCAAGACACATCAATGTTTTTACGCTATACATTATATCACCAAAGTCAAACCTATTGAACTAAAGTACAAAATCCTCCACTGAGGAGAAACATTAAGAACTAATTTTTAACATAAGGCCAGACTGACAGCTTCATTTTTAACATAAGACAGACTGACAGCTTCATCCTAGAGAAGGACGAAATCAGGGTGTAGTGAACAAGTCCAGCCTACCTTCAGGAATCCAAGGAACTGATTTTTTTTCAATTTAGGGTATTAGAACTTGTGGAGGGATACTTAGGAGTGCCAGTTAAACAACCTAAATGAACTAAATAAAACTCAAATTTATATAGTACCTATACATTTGTTCTTTGTAATTTATGTGATATAGAAGGCAGCTGGGTTTATGATAAATGTGTATATGAAAGAATGGCTTTGATTATCTCTCAGCATGCAGAATTAATGTATTTCAGTACAAATTATTTATAAGATGGATAACTGTGCTGGTTCTTAAATATGCAACTGGTAAGTAGTTGAAGTAGTCAGAGAGAGCACAGCTCAGTCTTGATCTCATAGACAAATGTACAAAGACTAGCAGTTGACCTGGAGAGTGGATGGAGCATACCACGTGACAGAGAGCTGTGTGACTTGTGAGACAGCAGCTACTTTGGCATACCACATAAGTCAAACCCAAATTTTGGTCACTCAGAGAGGGATCAGCAGAAAACTTTCTAATATTGTTTTACTTAGCATTTTTAAAAAGACAGAGCCTAGCCTAGACTGACATGGGACTCATGTTAAAGATTAGGCTGGCCTTGAACTTGTGATTCCTGTTCCCCAAGTGTCTGGGCTACAGGAGAGAACCACCATGCCTAGTTACAAGGTCCGTTTTGCTCCACACTCTGAGTCTAGTGATTCATTTGGCAAATCTAAAGTCAAAATTCCTAATGCACTGTAGGCATAAAAATAGGGGGTGGGGGAACTGTGAAAGGAGAAATGAATCCCAGGAGAGGTCTTCTCTCTTGATTTAGAAGTCAGGGTATCACTACTGTGGATGCTGGAAAATGCTGCTGATAGGAGCCTGATATGGCTGTCTCCTGAGAGGCTCTGCCAGAGCCTGACAAATACAGATGTGGATGCTCACGGCAACTATTCATTGGACTGAGTATGGGGTCCCCAGTGGAGAAGTTGGAGAAGGGACTGAAGGAGGTGAAGGGGTTTACAGCCCCATCAGGGGAGCAACAGTTTCAACTAGCCAGAATCCCCGGAGCTCCTGGGGACTGGACCACCAACCAAAAAGTACACATGGAGGGACTCATGGTTCTGATCGCATATGTGGCAGAGGATGGCCTTGTTGGACATCAGTGGGAGGAGAGGCCCTTGGGCCTGAAGGTGTTCGATGCCCCAGTGTAGGGGAATGTCAGGGTAAGAAGACAGGAATGAGGGGAGGAAGCACCCTCATAGAGGCAGGGGGACGGGGAATAGGATAGGGGGTTTCTGACAGGGAGACCTGCAAAGGGGTAAACATTTGAAGTGTAAATAAAGAAAATATTCAATAAAAAAAGAAGTAAGGGTATCCTGTGCATTCAGTTATATCATAAGCCAAAGATTTTAGTTCTTCAGTCCAAAATTACTCTTATCTGTAGGAGTGGGGGATTGAAGATGCTTTTAATATTGTTTCATGGCCCAGTTGCAGCAATCTTTGCCTGGCCTGTTTTACAAACATGAATAATATTCTAGAAAAATATGTCAAAGCCAAAGTAATAGCTTGTGTAAAAACTAAAACAAAAACAACAACAACAAAAAACCTATTAGCTTCGTGAGACAAGCCTGAAAGGGAGGGGCATTTAAATCTTCCCAACATTGTTATAACATCTACATTTCAAGCCAAAATGATGAGTCAGTGTATAGAAATGTATACACAAGGAGGCAATTAACATGATCTGGGTAGCTGCCAAAGGGGTTCAAAGAACCCGGGACGGAATCTGAACTGCTCTGTCCATCTAGTTTCACGCCCTTCTGTTTCCCCGTCTCTTGCTCTTCTACTTTAAGCAAGAATACTATTCAATGTGTGTCTTTCTACTTTTATTGAGCTTCAATGGCCAATATTCTACTAAGGTCATCGGTACCTGAAAACAAAACTTATCACAACAACAACAACAAAATAATTGTCTTCAGCAAGAGAAAATACGAAAATGTCTTTAATAAAGACTGGACTCATTGGGTCCTTTGAAAACCGTGAAATAGTATTATTTTATAGAGCTTATACTGTTCATTAGTAGAGGCCATACATCCTGATTCTACTGTACTCAAAGCATTAAGGGGTGATTATTTACTGACCTCATTGTTCTGATTTACAGTGGGTTTTGTGTGCCTTTTCTGTCGCCTGGGAATAATGGGTAATAGGGCCAGAAGAAGAAAACACACCACTAATGACCCATTGTACTCCTGTTGGAATCCCATGGGAGATAAGCTAACTCTTCCTAAAGCCTTTAATGATGTGTAAGTAGCTAGAGGAGCATTCTGGATTGATGGCGCACCCTTTCAAAATAATCTTAAATGGAGCTTACCCCATGGGAGTATGTTTTATTGTCGCTACCCAGATAAAACTGGGTCAGTAACACATACAGTTGGCAATGTGGAGTGATCAAATACAACAAATGCAGAATTTACAGAACCAGAATGAGTCTTAAGAACCGCCAGATTAATATATAAACAAAGCATTAAACAGTTATACAGTGTCCATTAGCTATGACCTTCAATTCACCCTTCCCTGTGGCTTCCTTTTCTATGCAAAATGGAAAAGAGAGCAATTTTCATTAAAAGAAAATAAGAAAGAAAAAAACCCCATAATCTTTGAGAGTTCTCTTGCCTGAATGATTTCTGATTAGCTGATCAGTGAATAAACTTCCTTTAAGTCAACAGCCTATAATCCCGTTTACTCCTTGGGGTGACAGAGCCATCAGTCTTTGGAAGAAAACCTCCCCACATCCTATATATTACTCTAAAGTCTTACTCAAGCATGCAAATGTAATGGCCCACAGGGATATTGAATAAAAAAGAGGAAATTAATCTGGTATTACTCCTTTTGGATTTTCTTAAAAGCACAAATTAGGAAAGAATAATTAGAAATTTCATCAATGATTGTTTCATTTAGCTGTATCCTCAAAGATAATCGATTTAGAGATGTGGTGATTTCAGCTGCATGGACTGATGTCTCCTTCCTGCAGAGGCATGCAGAGAGCTAAGAAGCCAGTAAAAGCTGCATCCCAGGGGGCTGTCATCTTACCACAGGTCAAGACTGTCCCAAAGTCTGCCACAGGAAATCCAACAGAGAGGACCATGCCCCCAGGAAAGAGCAGTGGATTCAGGGCAACCATTTGACTAAATTACTCACAGTCACAGATGCTACCTCTAAGTAGCAGCTTGCATGTGCTTAAATTTCTTCAGAGTTTCCATACAAGACTTTTCACAATGTCCAACATAATACTCAAAATTCGTTATACTCTGCTCAACTTCATCATATACATTTATTTTAGAATATTTTAATTTATTCTGATTCTTAATATTCTTCTTTGTGTCTCATTAGCTAAATTTGGGGCTGTAAGCTACAAAGACAGAGGTGCCAAGAAACATCTCTCAACCTTCCTTTGCGATCCCAAGAGTCCATACGCCTTTTTTCTCCTTGTCCCTTGGGTAGGATCTTATTACTAACTGCTGTCAAGGAACAGCAAATTAGATAAATTCAGCTTTCTCTGAATTCTTAGGTGAATTTTATTGGGTTCAAGAAACATTACCAAAAAACAAACAAACCAAACCAACCAACCAACCAAACAAACAAAAAACTCAAACCTCATAAAAAGACATTTTGATGCATGTAGGTTATATGAGTGGGCACATATATTTTTCTAATTTACGTTAAGAAAAATAAAATCATATTCTATACATTGCATTAAGTACCCGTTACATTCCTTTCATTTTCCATACCAAATGATGTACACACTTATTTTTGTTGACTGTGGTTTCTTAATTAATGGATATACTCTCATTAATTTACTTGTTTTGTTTTGTTTTGTGTTTTTGAGACAAGGGCTCATTGTGTAGGTTTGACTGGCCTGGAACTCAATAAATATATCAGGCTGGCCTTGACCTCCGAGCCACTTGCTTGAACCTCTCAAGTTCTGAAATTAAGGGTTTATGCCACTACTTTCGGCTTGTATGGCTGACCTAAAACTTAAAACACTATTGATGGGCACTGAAGCACATTTACATTTATTTCTTGCTACTTTGCTAGTTCAATGATATGTCTAGATGTATCTTTTTAAATCAACTCATTTTCAGACAGAAATAAGTACTTAGCCTCCACCTGGAAGATGTTAATTTGTCTAAACTGAAAAGAGGACTGATCTGGGAATGTATAAGGAGGTGCCAATGGCCAGTCTGATGTCTTGTCACACGGAGACATCTATAGCTTGTAGGAATTTCCTCACTTCATCTGATGTAAATCATGGCCCTAGGTCCTTTAAACTGGAGCAGGTTTATTACAGTATTCATCTGTACCCAGACACTTCAGAATGGAACAGAAGCATGCTAGAGCACACCCTTTGAAAATGGTCCCCTACTAAGGTGGTTCTTCAATCAGCCCCTTAAAATTCTTCCACACTTGGACTTTTAATATGTCTGTTTCACTACTCTGTTTTATACATATCACCATCAAGACAGTGAAATTGCAATAAAATTTGGCTAGGGTTGTTCACCTGAGGGTCACCCATGGGATACACTGTGAAATCTGCAGAGATTCCAGGATCTAACAACTCTCCAGTTTCTGCATCACTCTCTTGCTGCTATAGTGGGTAAGTGGCCAGTCCCTCTCACTCCTGTTAGCTGTCAAGATCGTCGGGGACAGAGATTCCTAATCTGTGCCATGAACATAATCCCAGTTTCTTACACTGCAAGAAACAGAGGGACCCAACGGATGATTAATTTTTAAAACAAAACAAAACAAAACAAAAAATGTTCCATTGGCTTCCACCACAAACTTGATTTTGAATGATGTAACATTATATTTGTTGTTACTATGTAGGTACTCCCATGATCAATTAAAACACAAAGCAGAGGTCTGTGAGATGGATCAGTGAGTAACAGCTGCTGACCAGTACATAGAGTTGAGTTCAATCCCTAGGAAAGAGGGAACTGACTCATAAGTTGTCTGATGTCCTGTATTCATGCACTGTGGTACTCATATGCATAGGCAAAAAACACAATAGACACAGACATACACACAGATATACACACACATACACACACACACACGAAAAATAATGTGATAAAAACAACCAAAGAAAATAAATATATAGCCAACATTGGCTAACTGATTTCTTGAAACTACTAAACATTTTATTTAGGCGTGTACTCCTTGCAATTATGAATCCTATCAATGGTAAAAAATCCATGAGCTATACTGTGCTATTTCCATAAATGCATATGATATGCTCTGATCATGTCTACACCTCATTTTGCCAATTAGGGCTATTTTACTTGTTCCATAAGAGTTGAAGTTCTGGCATCAGTTACCTTAGGATAGGTGTAGCAATGGAGAAATTTCTATTGGAAAGAATAGTTTTGGAAAGGATTGCTGTCAGTTTTGCCAGAAGTAATGTTAGTCTTTTGCAGAAAAATCTGTGATCTATCAGGATACTCTTAAATGACTTTGTTCAACAGGCTGAAAAATAAGTACTACCAGATGTCTCTTGCCAAACTCAGGGAGTGGGACTGAGCCAGTCGGCGAAGTCTAACTTATTGAGTGCTTACACTGCCTGCGCCAGCTAGTGTGTGATACAACATTGAACTCTGTGGAAAATATGCTTAGGTACTTGTAAAGTTCTCCTGGTCTTCACTGAAGGTGTTAAGGGTTGAAGGCTCACACTCAATTCAGTTAAGGTGTTGCCCAGCCAGCTAAGCTGAATGTACAGTTTGGGATGGGGATCATTTCTGCCTTTTCTATAAGCATTCCTTAAGATTTTTCATTTGAGAAATAAAGTGGATTTTGATGATATTTTTATAAAAGTGAGCTTTTCTCAGTGTTTTACCCAACACTTTGATACCTCATTGCTAAACTCATATCCTCACTGTTGGTTTTTTTTCCCCCCAGATATTAAGACTTTTGGAAGCAATTGCAAGAGGATTCCTTCTTTGATACCAAAAGAAGATGGGCAATAAATTTTTTTTAAGGCAAGGTCAGCAAACTGAATGTTGAAAAAAAAATCTATAGTGAGAAAATGTAAATACTATAATTGTTCTTTAAATTCTCAAACGAATTAATTGCAAAAATGGTTAAAGAAAAACAGATGATGTTTAGATAATCCACACTAGCAATTAGGGTGTTCTTTTTAGGCTGTGTTATACAAGCTTAGCCACTCCTGCTAGCATATAAAGTAAATACAATTAAGAAAAGAAACAACCATTAATCAAACCATCTTATAATCTAAAATAGTAGCTTTCCTTAGATTTGAATTTTTATGTAGAATATACAGCATATGCCTGGTTTGTGGCAAAAACAAACAGATCTGGGGAAGGGCCTTGGTTGCTAAAGTGTTTGTCTTCCGAGCATGCAGATCCAGGTATGGATCCTTAGGAACTATATAAAAAGCTGGGCATGATGATGCATTCCTTAACACCAGCAATGAGCACATGGGAGATGGAGACGGGGGTTCCTGGAAGTTCACTGTCTGGTCCACTTAGACTAGTGCACTTGAAGTTACAGGTCAATAAGAGACTCAGGTGGAACTCACTTGAGGAGTGACACCTGAGGCTGTCTTCTGGCCTATACACACACACACACACACACACACACACACACACACACACACACACACCAACTCACAGGGTCAGGGATGATAGATAGGTATTGAAAGCTGCCTACAGCTTACAATTTGGAGGTTGTTAGTACATTATGAAATAGTTTGACAACCAAAGTTTTAGACAAAAATTACAACAAAGAGGAAAGAGATCAATTAAGAATTCAGAGCCCAACAGTAAAGACAGAAACTCTTCTCAAGAGAATATGAATTACCAGGATGCACTTAATGGTGACCCTGGCTGTCCTCAGGAACTTCTTTACATAACTTAGAGTCAGTGCCACAGGACAGTCTGCCATGTATCACAACACACTTATCTTTGTGACACCTTGTGTGTTTAATTTTTCATGGTTAGTTCACATCCTGACTGGAGACTAAGAACAAAGACAGGAGGATTCATCTGTTTCCTTTGCCCACATTGATCCTCTGCATAGACATTCTCAGAACAGGTCCTGAAATTTAACATTTATTGCATTTATATATGGCAGCCATTAATCCATTTCTAACATAATAATCCTTAATATTATCTATCAAATTTAAGAAGTATTTAAAGCAAGATTTATTACTCACAGCTAACGTATTTCCTATGTATGGGCAACGTACACATTTAGTTTATAAGTTTACATATTTTCAGTGGCTAAAAATTCTTTGTTATTCAAAACATACTGAAAATATAACTAAGCTTCAATAATTTGTACAGAGAAAGAATCATGAAAATATTTTTTATGGGCTTAACTTTTGATAAGGAAGAAAACAGAAGCAAAAGAGCCAAGGTCTTCTCCCTGCATTTCCTGTGAATGGAGTTATGTCCTCATGTGCCATCAGGTAAAGGCGCATGGCAAAGGCTGTGGAAATTCTTACATTGCTCCATTTAACCTTGGGTGATAGGAAGTAGTTATAGGCAGAGAGTTCTGAGGAGTGTAGAAAAGCAAGGGTGAACTCCGGACAAATTCTAATATGACAACATGACTTCTGCACATAGATCCGGCTTGAGAAGGACAGCCGTACAGTAAAGTGAATGGCAGGAGCCCGAGGCCTCACATTGGGTCTACTCCTGGTACAACAGATCTTATGATTGCAGTAAGTGCCTGATTTTTCCTTGAATGTCAATTTAAGAACAATAACGGTGTTTATGGGCTATTTTTTTTCCATTCACTCAAAATGAGAATGCTTTCTTAGATCCCATGAGGAAAATGTACATTCTTAGAATTTCAGATTACCTACTTCAGTTAATAGCAGAATGCCAAATGTGAAAAATAGCACAATTATCTTGTAATGTGAAATACTAAGAAGGAAATAAAGCAAGACGATGTGATGGAGCCCAGTGGGTAGCTTCTGTGGGCTGGCTTGTTGTAAAGTGCCAGAGTTAGGGGAACTTTCCATGGTGGTTATGGGAGGGACCTGCTGGTGCAGACCATAGGTATGGCTTTTCCCCTTGTCCTCAGGTGGGCAGAACCACACAACATAACAATACACTGCTGGCTGTGTGGAAAGAAGATTGTCAGCGGAGTCCTCCAACAGCAGAAATTCCCTGACAGCTGAGGAAGGCAAGATCTGGGACTTACTCTAAGTGCAATGGGAAGTCATTTTAAGTGGAGGATCCAACCAGGTCTGCATTTTCAAATCCATCCTATGAACTACAGGAGGAAGGGCTGCATTAAACAAGACAGGAATTGAATACAAAACTGTCCAGGTAGCAGGCACTAGCAGATAATGCCAGAGACAGGTCAGAAAACTGGAGTTAACTTCCAGTACTGAGTTTGGTCTTCACAATAAAGTCCCATATGTGGAATTAGAGGGCAGAGAGTTTGCATTTCAAGTTTAATTGATCCCCAAACAACAACTTCCTTCTAAAGCTTACCCCACCGTAATCTACACATGTACCAGAATAGTCCAGCTGCTCATTAATTGGGCATTTGTGGAATCTTAAAATAAACTTGCTCAGTCCTGTAGGTTAAAAAGCAACATCATAGTGTCTTCATGGCTTATATTTCTTTACTATAACCTTCTAATGTTTGATGGACAACTCCCTTCCTTTCTTGAGAAATATGTTTTTTCTTATAGTTTCTATTGGTTCTTTTACCTATATTACATTATTTATAAATTTTTAAAAATTACACAATACTCATTTTATGAGGGAGACAATGAATAAATGGTTTTGGAAGAGATCGATATTATATTATCCCTCATCTGTGATTAGTCTTGAGTCTCCACCAACCAAGTCTACATAACAATATCACCCAATAACTTTTCAGACAAATAGATTAACATATACTCTCATGGTTTGGATATAATGTTCCCACTAAAACAGGCTCATATATGTTTGACCTCCAACACAATGTTCATTTTAGGGGAAATGGCTGAATCATATGGGCTTTGGCCAATGGAGAATCAGGAGTTCAAGATCATTCTTAGTTACTAAGTACGCGATCAGTGTAGATTACATGAGATCTTGTCTCAAAACAAAAATGAAATGCAAACAAAAACCCTAAGACAAAAACATAAAGACTATATTCATGAAGTTTTACATGGGAAAGCAAAATCTACTTGGAAGCAGGCTACGAAGCATTTGAACTATGGTCTAGAAAAATAAAACAAAACAAAACAACAAAACAAAACTTGAGTATGCTTTGCCCATACCCCAATACTTTGCTGACATTTAAACGGGGTAGACTCTTAACTCTGTTGTACGAATTTTCAACACAGCCCAGTAGTCAATGCTATAGCAGCATGGGTATTTTTGGCTGCTTTTAGCAAGATTTACAGTAAGAATCACAAACAAAAAGCTGAGTAGAAATACTTTAAATAATGTTTGGCTGCAAAATAAGAGAGTAAATCAAGGGCCAAGGAAAGTGTCTCACCTAAAGACACTAAAAAGCCTTGTACCTTTCTTTCATCAGGACAGTGGGAAGGTTTAGCATTTGGCTTGAGTCTCATAGGAGATCTTTGGAACATTGCTGGAACTGTTGAGACTTCGGAGGAAGTGACGGAACTTGGAGATGGGCTAAATGCCACTTTTGATCCTGAGAGGATCATAAAGGCCAGGGTTAGTGAAGAATGCTATGGTTTAGACATGACACATTCTCATAAAAAGGCTCCTGAGTTTTGTCCCCAATGCAATGTAATGATTGGATAAGGAGGGCTTTGATTAACTAAAGATTAATCTGACAGATTCATACCTTTATGTCACTACACTGGGCAGTGTTGGAAACTATGGGTTTAGGACCTGTTAGAGGAAGCAAGTCGCTGTGAATGTTCCTCTCAAAAGTATGTATTGTCTGTGCTACTTACCTCTCTGCCTCTCAGTGGCTTCTGTTACTGTACCCTGGCCACCACGATGTGCCTCATCACAGACCCATACTAAGAAAGCCAGCTGAGCCTGGCTTGGGCCCTTTGAAACAGGGAGCCAAAAATAAGTCTTAACTCTTATAAGATTTTTTTCCCTCATGTTTTTGTCACTGAATGTTTCTCATACACAGGGTTTGCCATCCTCAATAAAATGGGATTATATTATGTACATTACTTAGTAACATGTCTATTTCCATTAGTGCTTGTCACAGACATCTTTCTGAGATAATCATTTTTAATAGCTGTATAATAACATTCTACAAAGTACATAATCATATTTTATTAAAGCCATCCTTTACCGACAGGCAGGTAGACCTTTCTCATTTTAAAAAATGCCACATTAAACACGAATATTTATTGTGATCCTCTCATAAAAAGCATTTTATATAAAAACTTCATCTTTTATCCATCCTATGATTTGCATGTGTTGTCTTTTGACTTTAAGTTTATCTTTGTTGTAGCTAAATTTTATTTTTATATTTCATGTGCATTGGTATTTTGCCTGCATGTATGTCTGTGTGAGGGTGTCAGAGCCCCTGGAACTGGAGTTCCTGGAACTGGTGTTACAGACAGTTATGGGCTGCCACGTGGTTGCTGGGAATTGAACCAGGCTCCTCTGAAAGAGTAGCCAGTGCTCTTAAACGATGAGCCATCTCTCCAGCCCCTGTTGCAGCTCATTTTTAGTGGGTAAATTCTTCTGAAATCTTCCTCCTGCACTGTATATGCCCTGAGTTCTGTGTTTGAGTTAGAAAACCTGTCCTCTACACCCAAACTTACATTTCAAAAATCCTGAGAATCTGGGAAACAATTTCGCTTTTCAGTTAGGTTCAAAAGTAAAAACCATAGTAGTATGAAAAGAATATGCATATATTTTTATTTTGTATCTATATGTATTTTGTTTTACATATATAATACATTTAAATGTATTATGCTTACCTGTTCAATAGTATTGCTAATTATGGATGCTAAATAGTTTATGTATTTTAAAGTTAATTCATTTTCAGCATTCCTTTAAGAACTGATTTCTTATTTCTTGAGATTTAGTAGTTTCATCAATATTTCCCGATAGTAGAGACAAACCAGGATATACTTATCAGCAGAGAATGTTATATCCACAAGGGCAGGGAAGAGGTGGGTCAATCAGGGAACAGGCAAATCACCATTTAATGTTATGTTTGCATCAAGTGCATCTCTGGAGGGACCTTGAATGAGTCTTTAACTTTGGAAGGCAGTTGTTTCATACTGTATAAAACCAAGTTACACTTGCCGACCTCACCTTATAGGAATTAAATGATATGATACAAACAGAAAGTGCCTTGAAACTCACATGGTTTGTCCCAGAGAAATATTTTTATCTTTTTAGATTAAGCAACTGACATTTAAAAAAAAGTTCCGCTTTTAAAATTTGATTTTTCTTTTCAAATTTAGAGAGCTCTACTCAATAAAAATAAATTCACCAAATGTTCACTTGGAGACAGAAATTACAGACAAGTAGTAATGAAATAATGTTAGGCATTCCCAAGATTCAAAAATCTAACAAATTTTTACTGTTAACAGCCAATTTTCTTAAAGCAATTTAATTGGTATGTAACCACCAATATGTAGGCTTTTAAGAAAGCTCAAATACCCTTTAATGTTTAGAGAAAGGTAATTAAAATGACTCAAATTGTATTAGAGACCTATAGATACTAATGACACATCAAATCATGTAGTAGAAAGGACCAGAGAAATCTTGTTCAGAGATTTTTTTTCTCCTCGAAAATTAATACAAATCTTAACCTGTCTGAGGCTTTCAGAGATTTTTTTTTTCTCTTCAAAGATTAATACAAATCTTATCCTGTCTGGGGCAGGCACATATCCTTCATGTAAGATGGCTAAATAATCAATGATAACTACTTAATAGAAATATAATTTAAAGAGTCTATTTCCTGTGCGTTGGTTGGTTGGGGGGGCATAGTGTCTCTGTGTTAATTGACAGCCACGCCAAGAAGATTATCTGATGAGGGTTGAGAGATTATTTCATCTGAAAATTTCAGAATTGGAGATGGTTGGATGCTCAGCCCACAGTGGGGAATATACAGGACTCAAGGATCTTTGTAGAAGAGCCATTGGAAAGATTATAAGAGTCAGAGGTGGCTCAATTGGCAACATCAAAGAAACAGTATTTTCCAGACACAACAGGGCAGTTGTACATATGAGGAGCTATTAATATTTAATAGCTGATGGGAGAGAGGAGAGCCAGTTTTCTTTGATGATGTGACCCCCTTGGAGGTCGACCACATGCTAGGGCAGGTCTTATCCCCAAGACTAGCTGGGTAACACAAGGTGTACTCAATAAAGAAAGAAATAACAACAAAAGAAGAGATCTCAGTTGGGTGGGAGAGGATGGGAGGAAGAAGATAGTGGCTACTGGAAGAGTTGGGGGAGGAGTGAATATACTCAAAATACAATGTATAAACTTTTCAAAGAATTAATATAAGCATTGCTAAAAATCTGTGTCTTGTTAAATAGCTATGTAAATAGGAACAAAATATTTTCTTAAACTATCCCCTTTTAGAATAATAATTTTTATCAAAATATTCATTTTAGGGAGACTTCAAAATCCCTACCATATAATGTTTATAGGCTCAAACATGTTCACCATGACAAATGTTTTCCCAAAGTTAATACATCATATTTCTAAAGAACATTTTGATTTTTTAGAACTTCTAAGCCAATCTCCTGTGAATAAGTGAATTAAACACAACAGAAAAAAATTTAGAGCCTAATTCTAAAGAATAAATTTAATAGACTGAGATTTTTTTAAATTTGGAAAGTTTGAAGATGACCTGATTAAATTTTAATTTAATTAAAACAACTTTTACAATATATTCTACTTGCATGCAAAATGAATTAAGTTCCTTTCTCATCAGATTTGTCTTAATTTGCCTCTAAATAGGGATCATGACATTGCACAGAAGAGCAGTAGCCTAGAATGTGGGGGGCTCTGGGACTCTTTTTTTCCCCCAGGATTGTATGAAAATAAGAAAACAAATCTAAATATGAATTGCAGATAAAAAAGTAAAACAAATATAAACAATGTTCACAAATTCTCGGTCCTTTTTGGATCTCTTGGCAATCAACAGTTTAAAGATAAATATCATCATCACCATCATTACCAGAAACCATAGCAGAGGATAATCAGTGCCTTTAGATGAGGTCATGCTAAATGTGAGTTCATTTAAATAATTCAATTCCTCTTCATGATAGCCATGTAGGCAGTCTTAATCAACACCACAGGAAGCTCGGCCACAGCAAGTTCAAGTGGCTAGCTAGCTGCAGTCATTAAAAGGTAAGGACAGGGTGGGTTTCCACACAAGTACTGCAACTTGTACTCTGCTCTTTCCAGATAGTACATGGTACCATTTTTTTCCTCTTTCTGTCTAGGTTGGCAGTTACAACAGAAACTAAGACAGTAAATTTTTATTAGCACTGAAAATTGAAATATCATGAATCTGCATTTATTTATTTGAGAAAGGACGACATTTTTGAAAAGAAAATAACACACAATATAGCATCCTTTAAAAATAAAAACATCCAATGAGAAGTGCTTAAAGGGTAATAACGGGAAAACACTGGCATGTAGCAATACAGTAAAATATGTCTCTTTTAAAAGCATGCTTGATGCAAATTCTAGCTGGACTATCATCACATTAAAAATGGTTACTAGGTCCACAAGCCCACTGTTTCCCCAACATCTGAAAAGTTTCTCAAGCCTAAAATAGTCTTTTTCCTACTTTTAAGGCTCTAGTTGTTAATGGAATTTTGGGAATATATTCTGTTATCCATCCATCCATTCATCCATCCACCCACCTACCACTTATTACTGTCATTACTGTGTATTTTTATTGGAAAACAAAATGTTTCAAAATATGAAAAACAGGATGGCAGAGATTTAGACGTAAAGCTGTTTCACTCCCAGTCCTGGAGTCGCCCGGATTTCCTATTCTACTCTCCATAAATCACTATAGCTTTCTTCTTGAGAAGCATTCTAAAGACATTTGCATATTTAAAGTAATAAATGAGTAAATACCCCCTCTACATAAATACTAGTGGACTAAATATACCCTCGAGATAATATTCTTATTTCTTCTCTGGATTATTCAAATCTATTTTCTGAAACTTGTAAAAAAAATTCAAATATTCAGAGAAGGCTAAGTAATGTAAGAATAAATACTTAAACTCATCCACAACTACCACCAAGAGTTCACAAAGAGAAATCTTTTGTTGTAATTTCACTAAATATTTCAACAGGCATCTTCCAAAAGAAGGCACGTTTCCTGTAGTCCTGGTAGCATATGGCAGCTTTCACAAGGTTCCTTATAATATATAGTATATTATATTACATTATATATTATTATATAGTATATATTATATTATATTATAGTGCTTAGTTCACATTTGTATCTTTCTCACATACCTCAAAATATGAGTGGTATTCTTTGCCTAGCTCATTTCCTTGGAGTTGTATATAATAAACATTACATGTTAATTAACATCAGAAGTTTGCCTTACAATGTTTGATTGTTGTGACTGCTCTTTACCATTTTACCTTAAAAAATGTTTATTTTCTCAAGTCTACTTCCATACTGAGATAGGAAATATTTTCCATGATTATTTCCCTCTAGTTTAGCAGGCACAAATTTACCTTAAAATGCTACTTATATATCATAGTTAAACTCAGGAGCAAAGCTAGAGAGAGAAAAGAAAAAAAATAGGTAAACAATGCTGGTCCCTTGTTGCAGGAACTTCATTGTGTAGTCATTCACCTTTTGAAATAATTCCATTATTATACAAAGGAATGTGGAGCTGTGGTGGATGTGTGACTCTGTGAATATACTAAAAACCCACCGACCCTTATACCTTTGAATTAACTGAATCATGCATGGACTGTATCTCAATAAAGTGGTCAAAATGGAAAGAGGATGAAAAATATTAATAATAAAGTGACTATAAAATATTTTGTAAATAGAGCTGGTTCCTTAGAGAAGATGTTTAAGAAGTTTCCTTGATTTATATTTACTGATATAGAAGAGCAATGATTAAGAATTCTAAAGCCCCGTTCCCATTTTGTCCTGACTGCACAAACCCATTCCAAATATGACCTGACCCATCAGAGTGAATGTCAGGGCAAAGATTTTACTTGAACAGATTATTATGAAATTCTATTTTTTTTAAAGGAATGGCTTTTATAGAATTAGTCAGTTCTTTTAGAAAAACCATAAAATATCCAACCCTATAATAAATTTACAATCATCTTACTTTATGTAGCACTGAAAACCAGTACAGCCATTCTGCAGGAATGTTTAGCACAATTACCAAAAGTATTTGTCACATTCATACCCACTCACTCAATAACTCCATTCTCAGTAATTGACCCTAAATTGTTATAATTTTTCTCCCCAGTTAAAATACTTATAATCTCAAGTATAAATACACAGCTTCCAAGTAGTATTTATACTAATTTTAAAACTGAGAAGCACTTGGATATGGTGGCTGTTAAAGTTGTCAGCATCACAGAATATAGAATGACCTGGAAGACAAACCACTGTCTTTCTTACCGATCGGTTGGGTCAAGGCCAGAGTCCAGTCCTAAATGTGGGCAGTGCCATCTCGTGGGCTGGGGTCCCAAGCAAAATAAAACAAGAAGGGAGGTAAGCTGTCTCCTCATGTGGACACGGCATGGTCAATTTTCTCAGCTCTGTGCCACTCCTTCCTTGCCAAGATAGATTGTACCTTCAAAGTGTGAGTCAGACCAAAGCCTTTCCTTCCTTATGCTAGAGCAACAAAAAAGTAAGTAACTTAGGTATTGAATAATGGGAACTACCTTAAAACTTATGGCCCATGTAGAAGAAGTAAGAGTACATATGCATTGCAGATAGTTTTCTAAGACAGAATTTCTTGTATAATATTAAAGTGGAAGGACTTCTGTTCTCATGGGAGGGCAAATCTTGATGATAGGTGATATCTGCCAGCCTATCTCCCACTATTTAAAGGTATTGGAAGGTGACCGAGAGCAGGCATAAGCACAGAGCATTAATCACTGAAAAGCAGCAACTGTAACAAACAGGAATTTAGAAAGTATTGGGTTTTTTTTTCTAATTTAAGAAGGCAAAATATATAGTGTAGGATCTCAAAAATAGGTAGGCCATAGGATGGGTGGGACCAAAAAGATGAGTGTAATCTTCACATGAGCTTTATATAAGATGTGCACAGGGGAGGGTGGCACCCTGGGATTTTCAGGGAAACAGCTGACAGAAACCAGAGGGACACTCACTGCACCAGAGGGACCAACGTGCATCAGAGGAAATATATGAGTGTGCTGCTTTCCTGACTGATGGTACTTCTGAAGCAGTACATGGCTCAAGAAGCAAAAGGCTAAATCCTGAATTGTTAGAAACATCAGAGAACAAACCCTGTTCAGATCCTTGACTGAACAGTCAGCCGTACAGTAGAGCAAGGATCACAGGGATGCCAGGTTGAGAAACAGTGGCAGCCATCAATGGAAAGGACTAAGTGGATGGATGTAGCTGCTGCTGCTGCTGCTGCTACTGCCAGCTACTGCACACCACAGGACAGAGCTGATGACTGGCACTGAATGTTAGCTGACTGCTGTACAATTAACAATCAAACCACCCTTACAGGATCACATGAGTTGCTGCTAAACATGTTCCTAACACCCAGATCATAGACATGTGCAGAAATAGGAAAATGCAACCTGATGTCACTGGGTCTAAATGTCAGATTAAGAATGACTTGAAAGCAATTCTTTAAGCACCATTGAAGAAATAAAGGAAATATACTAAAGGAATTGGTAGAAGCAACAGTAAGTTAAAAGAAGTCAATAAAAATGATTATGAAAACCAGAGAAAAGAGATTAAATAGAAACGAGCAGTGCTTAAGAGACCCATTGAAAGTATGGCTGTCCTCCTGGGAGAGGAGAAAGGAAGCATTAAAAAAATCTGAACACATAATTGTGAAATCTCTATCCTGTGGAATTTGTTACCTAAAACCCTGGCAAACTCAAGCAGGGTGAAAACACAGAAGCCCTCACTTAGCTGCTGAAAACTCTGGAAGTAGCCAGAAAAGCAATAATATGTTACTCATAGGGAACTGACAAGGTTACCTTATTCTTAGCAGAAAATACTGGAGGCTACAAGACAGTAATAACAGCTCCAGAATGGCGATTAAAAATCTAATCCGAGAGACTGGAGGCATGGCTCAGGACGGGGAGGGGTGAAGAGCACTTGCTGTTCTTACGAAGGACTCAGGCTTAGTTTCCAGCACCTATTAACAGGTGGCTGACAACCATATGGGATTCCATGTTGACTGGTCTGGGGTGCTCTTCTAGTGCACACACAGTATATACACAGACAAGCAGGGGAGCATGTGAATAGTCCTTCACTGTATACATGTATAATCACTAACAAAAATCATCTATTAAACACATAGTAACATGATAGTCTTACAAGTTATTCTGTAAATAGAAACCAGATAGAAAAGATAAATAGTTCTCTTTGTGTAAAAGTGGTTCCTAGGGTTAGATAAAGAGAAGTCAACATGGCCTCTGAAAAGTTTTGTGGATGGAGAAACGTTGTGTGTCTTGATTACACTATGAGCTTGCCCAATTTCATTGAAATTTGTACTTCACAATTTGTATATAAATTATGACTGAAAAAGCTATGAAAAGGTTTGATTCCATAGCATTTAGTTTAACGCATTTAAGTAAAAGTTAAACAATGTTGATGTATGAACTTGTGTAAAGATGTGGTTCAGTGGCGCTGTTGTAATACAGCTCCTCTGTAATTACTTATTGATTGTTCACCGGCATATTTATTCCTTGTTAACTTAATTGAGGAAAGTTTTACCTTTTGTTCAAGTAAAGAATCTGATAATCTTCATTCTAACCTACTGGTGTTCCACATGTTTACAAGGACGTCAAAACTCCAGTCAATATGAATGATCACACTGAAAATGCCATGACACCGTGGTATTGACACAAAAGAGGTGATTTTTATTTTTTATTAATATATATTGATCATTCTTAAACACCATTTTATTACTGTTTTTTTTTTCGCTAGTTTTCCCCTGGGAAATTTAACCATCTAAATTTGTCATTTAAATGTGAATCATGGAATATGTCATTAGAATACATAGGGCTCTTGTTACTCAGGAAAACAGAGATCTATGAATAAACACCTCACATTTACCTCATAGGTGAGATTTTTTAAAAAACACACTAAGGATGTGTGAAACAGCTGCAGGAATCATAATATTATATGTTTAATTAAAATTATAAGATATGTATGTACATGCGTGGGTATTAAATTGAGTTACGACACTAGGGGTGGTAATGCTACATTTGAAGGCACAGCTTATCTAACAAAAAACCCTAGTATAAGACAGGAGAAATTTCCCTTGCAGTTGTTAGCCAGGAGAGTCCAAGAGAGCGCAGAATAATTTAGGCTACTGCCAGTGCCTTTGGTTGTCTCTCAGAATTTGAAGTTAAATCCCTATTGCTGAAGACACCACACGTGTTGGACACAGGGTTGGAGGAACTGAGCTGGAGCTGATCTGTATGTCTCTCTGATGACTGTCTCTCATGGTATCAGAAGGTACCATGCAAGTTGCCAAGGGAGAAAAGGAATTAATAGTCCTACCTAGCTGTGACAGTTATAAATCACGGCAATGACCAAAACGGCAAGATATCCTCAAAGGTGCTATAGTGGCACTTATAACTTGGCAGTAACCAACAGCTGTATATTTAGACTTAAAGCCCGCTCATTAGGAGGGAATTCATGACTGGTACTGTAAATGTAAGCGATTACCCATGGCTGGCTGGGCCAAGGATCTTAGAGGAGAACCTACTGCTGCCACTTCCCCAAAGAAGTGTAATCTCTAAGTGAATTTTGGATACTTATCCTTATACACACACACAAATGTAGTTCTTAGTCCTTATCAAAGAAGCTTCTTTGCCCAGGAGACACACATCATTACAGAAGAACACAACCGGTCAAATGCAAAGAATTATTGATTATCTGTTGCTCAGTTCCAACTGCAATATCTACAATGCAATCCTTACTCTTAAGGCTCAGGGAACAAAGTGGGAGAGAGAGGCAGAAAGACTGTAAGAGCCAGAGGGACAAGACATCTGCTATGAGATTGTGTCAACTGGTTATGAAAGGGAATGCATTCCTGAACTCTCAGCAATTAAACAAAACCTAGAAATGACACCACCAGTTGACATTCCAAGGTGGATAGGGGAATCTCATGCAGACCCACTCCCAGATTAAGGGCTACAAAAAATAAGTCTTCCCCAGGAATAAGCCCCCTAATCATTTATTTAGTACTAAATGATAAACCCTAAGAATATGTATGTTTATATGTATATAAATTTATGTATATATAAGTAACACTAAATGAACTTAGTATGTAATATTTATATATTTATCATATAGACATAAAACTACTAAACTATTAAAGAAAAGGAGATCATGGATTTGAGGGAGACAGAGAGATGAAGGAAAGGGGATTAAGTAAATACAGTACGCATATATGAAAATTTAAAAAACATGGAGTAACTCTAGCTAAAGAAATAGAAAAACAAAAGAAACTGTCGAAAAAAAGAACCTCTCACTTTCTCAGTCATGAAGTTACTATAAACTGAGAATCTAAACAACTTTAAAAAAGAAAATAGATAATGACATATTAAACTCTTTGTATAGATACAAGTGATGTACATACTCATCAATGAAGATGGAATTAGATAGGAATAATATACCTACTCAGTGATAGCTTTCAAGCTTTATAAACGGTAAACTTCTTTAAGCAGACAAGAGGGCAGAATTAGGGCGTACACACTCTTTTGCATGTGTTATGTGTAACTGCACCACTGTCCCTACCACACTCCCACATTCTATGCTTTTACATCAGCCAAATGTAAATCTAGTCTTTCTTGATTAAAAAGAAGCTTAAAGATAAGCAAAAAATGCAAACATCTGCAGAGGGAACTCTTTGAGATTATCCTATTATTCTATGTTACTTAGTATATAGAATTCTCATTAGTATGCACTATAAATGACTTATCTTCAAATTACTTCTAAATATATTTGGGCAAGACCTTTCTTCTTAGGATAATATAGTCACTGAGATGACTATTTGGAAGGACATATAGCAGCACTCATCCAGATGAATGATTATCAGAAGTGCATCCAGGAGTCAGGGAATGTAGATCAGAAAGGGATCTTCTGTTCTGGATAAAACAGTATTCACAGGGAAAGCAGCTTGGCAAATGCAGACTCAAAGATCAGCACAAAAGCCATAATTTCTCAGAGACAGTGGTGTACACAGTGAGACTCTATCCCCAAAGCAAAACTCCAGGTTCTAAACTAGAATGAACTGAACTGAACTGAACTGAACTAAACTAAACTAAACAGACAACCAAGTCCTAACTGTAGCATTTTTGACTTGAAACATAGAATTTCAGGTAATAGCCCCAAGAATGTCTCTGGGGTCATAAGGCCCTCCTGCTCCTGTGGCTTCTACTCATGCTAGCTTCTTATTTGTGTGAACACTTGTGGCCTCTTAGTACAATAAAGAAAAGAAGATAATAGTTGGATTAAATTTGTCCAGTATTAAAACTGTAATTTTGGAATCCTGAATTTTTCACACCAATAAATTTACCTATAGCTTAAACACAAAGGCAAGAGCTATACATGGTTAGCAGTTGGAAAAACCACATGGTTGTGACGCAGGGGAATATTTCCAAATTGTCCCATGATGATTTTCCACTTTCAACATTCCTGATAATTGCTGGACCTAAGACTCACGATCAAACATTCACAATTCCTGCTCAAATCATTTAATTAAAATGCTTCATTGCTAACAAATTATCAAGAAGAGTTTGCCGAATATATTTTATATTATTTTTAATGAAGTTCTCATCTATATTTAAGGTGAATGAAATATTTTGATATATTATACACACACACACTGAAATGGCTACCAGAGTTGAGATAATTAACATTATCATCATCTGACATAGTTAGCATTTGTGTGTATGTGTGCGCATGCATTTACTCATGCATATGCAACTAAAAATGGAGAGAGAAGAGAAGCTGGCATCAGGGAGATGGTTTCCAAAGCTTCTGTTCAAATGCAGAGCAGAGCTGATAGGGGATGAGACAGGTCAGTGCGAGGGGAATGGGAAAGAAGCCTGGATACGAGATGTGTCAAGCTATCATACAAAACATAGTGGACCGGATTTGATGACAGACTGGATGCTGGGGAATAATACTTAAAGATGACCTCAAGGATGGTGAACTAAAATACTGGTATAAGAACAGATCGGTCTGGAAGGGAAGTGGCGTGGGGGTTGAAATGATGCTCAGGATTTATGATAGGTGAGGTTTAGAAGTGACCTCAGATGCAGCTAGATCTAATGCCTTAATTGACAAGTTAATATGGCACCAGAGCCAGGATTACGGAGTATCTGTGTCTTACACACTGTAGAAGGATCCTGGGGACCTTTGCTTCCAAGGGTTTGAGAGAGTCAGTGCAGCTCCACCCCACCCCCATGTTCGCACACTGAATATTTAGCTACTTGATTCTACCCTGAATTAAGGTAGAGAGCAGCTACCCCCAGGCGAGTAGCTCTCACATCCACTGGAACTACCCATCATGCTTCAGAGTCACTCTACCACGTGTGCCATCACTCTTACAGTGCTCAGAGCCACAGTGACACTGCAGGGAACACCACTGTTCAAAGGTAGCAGTGTTCAGCCAGACATCAAACAATTTGGACACAGATCACTAGCATGGGAACAGGAGAGCATTCCAGATATGGTGAAGACTAGAGAAGGAAGTCTACACCATTGGAGAAATGAGAGGTGATGGGTATACTAGCCATCACTACCAATGCAAGCAGAGAGGGAACATTCCTTGGAAATGGTGAAAGCCACATAAGTTTTAAAGCCAAAGCAAAAGGGGAAGGTTGTTCTATACTGAACAATACAAATATGCAGAAGAAATCGAACTATGGCAAAATTGAGAAAATGCATATATTAGAAGACTAGATTAAGTAGTATTTTCACCTGTGTTAGTTTGATTTCAATATCAAGGCGCCAACAAAACACTAAGGATGGCTAAAGAAGTGTCAATAGAAGTTTCTTTGAAAAACATTTCAATCATCTGGGACTTTGAGAAATGGCTTGGAAACCAGGAAGATGGAAATGTTATGGTATTTGCTGTAGCAAACCATAATGAGGACTTTAAACAACTTTATGTGTTGATCTCCCTAGCTTAAAAGATACCTAGATAGCTAGTCAAATATTTCTGGCTGTGTCTTGGGAGCGTTCCTAGTCTTGAGGAGATCAAGACTAGAATTAGTTCCTCTCTCACCTGCTGGGGGAGCACCATCCAGACCTTTTAGGGCCTGGATCAAACAAATAGGTGGACAAAGTTAGGATTCTGTTCCTCTGAGCTAGGACATCCATCTTTTCCTGCCCTTAGATGTGTGAGCTCCCAATTCTCAGCCTTTACACTACACTCACTGTACAGTGGCTCCCTTGGATCTCAGACCTTTGGAGTCAGTCTGAAAGACAGCTCCTGCTTTCCTGGGTCTCAAGCTTCTTGGTATCCACAAGGAGACATGCCAGTTCCTACAATCAACATGTTCTACTATATATTTCTGTTTCTTATAGTTTCCCTATCCCTGGAGAGGAGACATGGGAACTGAAAGGAAAAGAAGTGTGGGTAACAGTGGACTAGTGAGAAACAATGAAGAACCGTCAAGAGAGAAAAGGGGTACGGTGGGAGGAGAGAGGGAGGACTCACAACACAAGCTTTTGGGAGAACGAGAGTGGAGGTGTATGTGGGTGTCTTTCAGGGAAACAAGGGTTGGCAGTAAACACCTTTTTTCGATGTAAGGGAAGAGGGAGGAAGTGATTCATGCACAATTCAAGACTCATGCATTAGTGCTCCTGAGATGTTTCACTGGAGACAGCTCACAGAAGAGTGTGTATAGAAGGCGAGGGTGAGGCAGTGAGCTGTTTCAAGGAGGACCTGTGAGGAACAGGAGCCTTGAGCAGCAGGAAGATTAGGGAGAGGGCCAGCTGAACACAGGCAGGGCTGGAATGTTTCTCTCCATCACTCAGGCTCACACTGAATACAGTTTCAAATGTGTTCACATTTCACAAACAGGCAGGAAGGGAAAGTTATGAAGATAGTATGGAGGGAGAAAAACTAGTTCTACAAAAGGCCGGGAAAAGACTCAGGTTTATTATTCTAGAAGAGAGATCAAAGAGATTTTCACAATCTTATTATTTATATTAAGAAGCTAGATTAAGGTTTCCACCTTTAAAGTATTAATTTTATTTTTGTGTATGTGTGTGCCTGTGTGTGGGCACATGAGCAAATGTGCCATGGAGGTCAGAGGATCTCCATGGAGCTGGACATCCAGCTGGTTGTACACTGCCCAGTATGGGTGTTGGGAACTGAACTCTGACCCCGTGCAAGAGTAAGAGTATACTGTTCTTTTTGTTGTTGTTGTTTATTTTATTTTATTTATTTTATTGTATTTTTTCTAAGTTTTTTTATTTACATTCCAAATCATTTCCCCTTTCCCGTTTCCTCCCTCCCCGAAAGTCCCATACTGTTCTAACCGTTGAGCCTTTGAAGACTGTAGAGGGTAAGAGAATCTTAAAACATTAGTACCAGCTGACTCATGCCTGTGGCTTGCACACTTATCATCATCTGGTCTTACACTCAATGCCTTAGGATCAAGAGAGTAATACATTTATTTATTTAATCTTTATATAGGAAAGGGACCTAGGCACTACCACCATCCTTTAGGAAAACTTACAAAGCAAATATATAATTCTTCAAGATTATTCTATACATAACTATGCTCATTATGCAGATTCTATTCTTTAAACTTCTATGCAAATATAAACATGAAGTTAGTGCTTACAACTCAGGTTGGGAGTTTAATTACAGCAAAAACACTGGAGACTATCACCAACTTTGTTCTTCATTTAAAACCATCACTCAGCACAGACGTCCTTCACCATTTACTGTCTATTCCAGATAGTTAGGATGGTTAGGTGTTTAATCCCTTCTGAGCTATTTCAAATGGTAACAACCCAAGAAAGACAGCCTACCCAACAACCCCCTTGAGCCCAGCACAGTACATGGCCCACTTCTAAGTGGGTAAAATCAAGGCTAGGAAAAGTGAAGGTGGCACCAGATTATTTAATCTTGTAATATCTACATCTAGTTAAAAGTAATTCAGGACTTTCCTCTAAGCCAATTAAAAAGAAAGTGCTCAAGAGCAATCTAAACAAGATCAAAGGCCACTTAACATAATGAGACAATGTGGCCATTATGGACTACCAAGTGATGAGAAATTGGCCTGGCCTTAAAGGTAATGACTCTTGGATATTTACTGTGTATGGCAGCAGCCTTTGAAGGCAAGTGCAAGACTTTTAATTAGGAATACAAGGAGAAACTATCAAAGCTGCTATTTCTAAATTTTTTATCTAAAAGTAAGAAAAGAAAAGCGTCATTAAATTAAACATTCAGACATGCACTGCTCTTGACTGTGGGTGAGTCTGTGAGAGGCTACAGGAAGATGGAGAGGTGGGAAGCTGGGAAGCGGTAATGTGCTTAAGCTTTCAGTGACTTCTGATGCTGCGCCTTGGAGTTCTTCCTATGTGAACAAACAGCAGAATAATGATAGCACTTGTGCTCCCCAAAGAGCAGGAGGGTGACCAGGATGAAGTTTTTCATCAAGAGCGGGCTTTCTAATCACCCCAAGAACTACTGAAATGAGAATGTCCACATCACAAAAGAGGTATCCTCAAGCTTGCTTATAATTCCTGTGACTGCAGCTTAGTTTGAAAAGAAGAAAAGAAAAAGGAGGGAAATACACCAGCCCTTTCAAAATAGAAGCTGCAATTTTGTATGAATCAAATAAATGGCCACTGAGGAAACGGGTCTAAGGAAAGAATACTTTGTTTGAAAGCAGGTGTTTATGGAAATGTTTGTAAGGTAGTTCATCTTTTTAAAAGGCATATTTGTATTAGACTCAAAATTAGAAATTCCTACCTTGAGCATTCAGAGGCGGTGCGTCAGGAGTATTGGAATTTATTTCTAAAAACTGTGTATATGCATATGATTTTATTATAATTATATATGCAAACCATTCACGTATTAAGTTACAGAATAAATGATATCAGGAGTAACACTTCCTAGAAAAACCTTCAAAAAAATTGTGTAACCAAAAAAAAAAATAAGAACAAAAACAAAACCATTTGAGATATGTGTTCTAGGAAAGTCTGGAGGTGCTCCATTTTCCTGGTGCACTTGTATGCTTTTTATTTATATACATAGGTGAGCAGGCACACGTATACATGTGAGTGCCAGAGGTGGCAAGCAGGGCATCTTCCTCAATCATTTTCCACTTTACTTTCTCAAACAGTCTCTCCCTGAAGCTATCAATCACTAGATTGACTGGCCAGCAAGTTCCAGAGATCTGCTTACCTCTGCCTCCTCAGGTATGCCTTACTGCACCTGTGGGTGCTGGGGATTTCAATTTAAATACTCATGGTCATGTGGCTATCATTTTGTCGATTAAACTATTGCCCAACTCTTCACCCCACCTTTTTTTTTGAGGCACAGAGACAAAGCAATGAAGAGGAGGTGAAGCTAAGCGCTACACAGACATCCCCTCTCGTCTTGAGTTCTGTTTCGACATTTTGCCGTGTATAAAGGCAAGTCAGCGAACTCTGTCAACATACTTCTGTATCTATTCCACTTGGGACAGATGTTAAAGCCCTGTTGTGTGAAAGAACTAACAGAAGAAAAACTTTAAATCACCCACTACCACATCCCCAAATTTGAAAAGAAATGCTCTCTCTAATTTCATTTCCAACTTAAAAGGCCCACATTAAAATTATTCTTAACATAGTCCATAAATATCTATTTCTTCAGCTATTGCTTGCCCCTTTATGGTTTTCGTTTTTGAAAGTTTGAAGACACTCATGGCATATTAACACGAGAATATATACATAATGCATAACTACAAAGGCACGCTTGTGTTTTTGGGTGAACACACAAAATATTTTATGACTAAGAGAGCAACTGGAAGAGTTTAAAGACTACTGCTTGTGGTCTTGATGTATTTGTAGAGTGCCAACCCCTATACATACAACTAGCAATAACAATTCACTTATAAATAATTAGCTAAATGTACTCTCCTTAATACAGTGCTAATATTCCCTTTCCCCTTACCAAATTTAAGAAACAACTCAGTACCGCTCAATTAAGGAAATCACTACATTCTTCTTTATTCCCGTCTCATTTCAGAGTATTTCAATAATTTAAAATAATCCTTCTTCAACTGGGTGGCTTCATTATTCAAGTTCCTTTGTTGTCCCAGATGATGACAATTACTCCGTGGACTTTAGAATGCTGCCTGGTTTCCGGAGTACTGTGCGTTATAAGCCGAGCACTTGGAGAACTGTTAGAATTACAAATGTGTGTAGACATCACACACTCTTCTTTACATGAAGGGCCAAAGGCACGGATGACCCCATCATACTTTTGGGAAAGCTCAAAGGAAGCTGAGTTGGTCACAAGCAACTGGGGGTGGGGTGGGGGTGGGGCTGAAGATTCTTTGTGAACTATTCTTTTGGTTTCAGAGCATCCTTCTCATTTCAAGGTCCTGTTGTATATATTCTTCCTGTCAAACTGACAGGACTTATCAATCCTATGTCCACAAGGAAGAGAACCCCAGCTTAGGGACAGCACTGTGATGATATTTTAAAAAGAGTGATAGTAAAGAAAGCAGTGTCTTCCATATGGTTCAGTGTGTTTTGATTTATACCTCTGCCCTTTCTGCTGCCCTTTCTTTCTGCTGATCTTTCTCAAATACAATCAGCACCATTATAGGAATTGGCACTGTCAAATATTTTAAAATTATGGAAAATCTGTAATAGACAATTCATTAATTTTCCAATGTCCACTTGCAGGGTGCCTGCCAGGTACAGAAAGTTTCTGAACTGATGTTATCTAGGGGACAGAGTAGGAGAAGAAACCATAGAACACACACACACACACACACACACACACACACACACACACACAAAACAAAAAACAAAATGGGAGAACCAAGAACATGTAATCATTGATCCAAAGAGCCATGGGGATCTCTTACAAAGAAGTGAGTGTATACATTCCCTGATTTTTAAGTAAGCACATGTAATCAGAGCTGAAGAGAAATAAACAAACAAAAACCTCCAAGATACTTGTACATTTTCCCCAATACACTATTAGACATGGCACGTATCTTAAGTTAGGGTATGTAAATTTTATTGTACTTCAAAGGGTGTGGGGGGGAAGGACAGATTTATTCCTAAAATTTGGACAACTGTTCACTGATAAAGCCATTACAGTAATTGCACTGGATCTGTTTATTAATTTGTCACAATTAAGTCAATACGAGCTTTACTAATGTCCTATTACTTGATTAGTTTTGAAAGTGATTATCTTAAGAACTCGATTTAATTGGAAGCCTCTCAATTTACAAGGTACATTAAACTCTCAGTTGCATCTTAAAATTATTCAACGCATGCAGGTCAATTACCAGTAATCACTGTTTTGTACAAATGTTCCATAAAAATCATGGCATGGCATGACAGGGAGGGAGAGTGCTGCTTAATTAATAATGTGAAACTCCCATTGACATTTTCGGGATAAAAGGGCAACGTGAGCCTCCACAGAGTCTTCTCGAATGGGGTCCGGTTCTCAAAACCCATAAAGGAACATGAGCGACTCTCCACCTTGAAGATGAAGACAGTTTGTCGTGATCACCAAATCACAAGATCGCACTGCCTATGCCCATGCCCAGCGGCACACTGATGTCCAGATTCGTGAATTACAATGAGCTCTTAGGACTGTCCCATCATTGTCCCTTCTCTAGTTAATAAGAGACCACAGTCAATTATTGTTCATCCCATTTTCCAGAATAGATCAACTGAAGCTTTTACTACATAAGCAGGAGATGCTGTGCAGTTAATGCACCAGTGAGACAGAGCAGCCATTAAAAATTATTGGCAGAAGTCTAAGAATTTTATATCATGCTTTCAATTCCCACTCAAAGATTCAATGCATCCAGTTGAATATTTACAATGATTAGCAATAACAGGGTTCTGATAAAGTACCTATAACCCTGCTGTAATTTTCAAATATCTTTTCAAACTACTTCATAAACTTTTACATTTTATTAATTGGCTATTTGAAAGGTTTGCCCCACACTACCAATCCAGTCTTGAGATCAATCACAGGAAAATTGACTGCTGGCTCATTAAAAACCTAGGGAAGTCAATTCCTTCAATGAGTTGATTCCATCGCTGGTCTGCAGAGGCACCGTATGAATTTATATGTTGTGACTTGTCCGTAATCTAAGTTCTACACACAGAATAAATTTAAAAGTGCCAAGGCTGACTTGCTAGCAAGTGTATGATCGAGTGAACATAGTGAACCAAGTTGAAAACAGTAAACACTAGTTCTGTACATTTGAATACTGTTGTGTTCCTGGTATTCAAGCTTATGCAACTGTCACTGGATAACATTTCCTGGTGATATATCTATAATATTTATTTTATAAATATTTATATAAAATGTATATTAAATGATAAAATATAGATATCATTAGATATATATGCATACTTAAATACTATAATAAAGGAATTGGCCATACTTAACAATCCACTCTCTTGTGTTTTAAAGCAAGGTTTTGTACGTGTAAGACTGAAAGTTAAAGAAGGCTTACTTAGTTTACTTCCAGCCCTTCAGTTGGTACATACACAAATACTTTTTAAAGGAGTTTTAGTAAGCGTGAGATGAACTGTATCTAAACTCCCTGCATACCGCCTCTGATACATTATTACACTTAAGTACTCATATTTATCCTTAAACTAAAGGGTCTTTAGAAGAACATAAAATATTTAAAACCATCAAACTCTTGGTGGAATGTACCACCAACTAAGCCACTGCTTACACATGCTGATTTTCTGCCCCCATGGTCCTAGAAGGACAGCAGGTACCTGAGAGGACATGGGTTCAGTCACGAGGGAAGCTGAGATGCAGGAGAAATGTGGACCTCCAAGCCTGTGTTCAGGGGTGAATGGGGGTCTTATGTTTCCTCTGGAGACTAAAAGATACTTTAAAATCCATTTACCAGGGGTTACCTTCAATTATGACAGAGGTGGAAGGCAGGAAATAGTTCAGGCATCCTGAAGATATTCAGATTCCTTCCGCTTCACACTCTGGGACTAGGAACATCAAAAAGGACCATGCGTTCAGACTGTATGTTCTCTGCCACCAAGGAGGCTGTGTACAAAGTACGCTGAAATGATGTGTGGATCTCCTTGTCCACGTATAATAAGTAAGTGCCTTTGGTTTGGTCGTGAATGCCTGGCCGAGAAGTAATAATCCAAAGATCAGTGAGAGGATTAACTGACCTCAAAGGAGGTCTGGGCTCCCTCTTCCTCATCTGGAGGGAGGAAGGGTCTTGCCTCTGTCTTGGTACTTCCTTTCAGGTTCCCTGCCACTCATAATAAAGTCCTTTTCTTAGACGTGGTTTTGCATTTATTTATTTATTTATTTATTTATTTATTTATTTATTTACTTATTTGTTATTTATATTTGTTTGTTTGTTTGTTTGTTTTGGTTTTTTTGAGACAGGGTTTCTCTGTATAGCCCTGGCTGTCCTGGAACTCACTCTGTAGACCAGGCTGGCCTCGAACTCAGAAATTCACCTGCCTCTGCCTCCCAAGTGCTGAGATTAAAGGCATGCACCACCACTGCCTGACTTGTGGTCTTGCCTTTAAACAGTTACCCCGAAGTTCTTAATTAAATTTAATTAAGAATAACTTTCATTTTTCTCTCTGCTAGGATGGGCCAAAATTTGTTTTGTCTCCACATTGAAGTAAAAAAAAAGGGGGTGGGGTGTGGGGTATGGAAGAGGTACAGGACAAATAAAATCTTCTGGAAAAAAATCAATATTTGGAATTAACTACTTTTTTTAAAAAAGCAATAAACTGCTTAGAGGTAAATAGAAAATTTTCATACAGACTAATGAAAACATATTAATCATAGAAACAGAACATGCTCCCCTCTCTGCAAATAGTGGAAACGGCTGCCGTACAGAGCAGCTCTGAGACCTTCCTTTCTAACTGCTGCTGAGCTAAGACATTTGTCACCACAATGGTTGTTTTCAGAGTCGGGTCTTGGACTGAGAGCAGCAGCTCCTGAATTAGTCTGGACCTGGTTAGAAAAGCAGGTTACAGAATCTCAGTAGAACCATCGAACCACAAGTTGAACAAAGAGTGAACAAGTTCTCCAGGCCACACACGCTGTGACTTCTAAGAAGTGAACACTCTCCAGGCCACGCACGCTGCGACATCTGAAAAGTTTGCTTCTACCAAAGTTGGGATTTTAGGCACTCATTTTCTGTATATTTCAATAACTGAACTGACCGTGCATGAATAGGAGAAAAATCTCCAAAGGCAACTGAGAGAGAACCAAAGCTGAACTCAACCTAAGCCAGTCTTGGGATGCCTGCTCTTAAGCACAGGGACCCTACTCCAAATCGACTTAAAGATGGGACAGTGGATGACAGAGGCAGACTTAAAAAATGTCTCAAGCTATTCCAGGACACTGGGCAAGTTGAGAATCACTGACATAAAGTGACCGAGTTAGACAGCAGAATTAGAATAACCTAATAACTAGGAAATAGGTCTATGTGAGTATTTATGGCTGGAACACACACCTTTTCGGTGATTAGATTTGTACCACAATAATTAGGCAAGAGGTAGTATGCTGGACCTGAGAAAAGAACATAACACTTATTGCCTCAAACTCACTTTAAATTAACAATGCTAATTAATAGAGATGATTAAAATATAAATAAGAATTTAGGTAATAAATTCGGCCTGGATCTCATATACTAGAATAACAATAAAATATTAACAGCTTGAACATGGAGCTGTGTATCATGCCCTGTGGACCACACAGAGATGCTCTGTATTTTCTCTCCAATCTACACAAAACCCAGGCTCTTTTCTGGAAAGGGCAGGAGAACTCAACTCACAAAGGGGAACTGGGTGCTTGAAAGATGAAGACTACCATAAAGGACCACTACCACCAATTTAACTCTGACTGTACCCTATGTTACTGTGAAGAAAAGAGAGTCTCTCTGCCCTCCACTTTTGCTCTTATGTGGACTTTTTGGCTAGATGTAGGAATTCCATTAATACAAGGAAATTAGTTAATAACAATTAATTACTCATTCTTCTGGGGTTGGTAGAAGTTGTCTCTGAATTTCCTAAAGGATCACTAAGACATGAATAAAGCATGAACTGTCAGACAAAGTTTAGAGTCTATGTGTGTGTTTAATACCCAATCTTTCTGCCCATCCCATTCCTTTCATTCCTTCCCACAGAAACCCTTTTACATATCTTGAGTTCTGTGACAAGGTTAGGAGAAAACTGGCCATTTCCCAGACCACTAGCTTACTGATTTCTCCCCCTCTTTCTCTACACTGGCAACTGTGTGTTGCGCAAGACCACACCTTGGTGGCAGAAGTTATACTAAACACATCACTTTGAAGATCTTCAAGTAAGGTTGATTAGTATTTTCTGGAGAGTAGCAATGGCTAAATGACTTAGATATAACCTGGTATAACAAAATAGCCAATGGGGGAAACATGAACTCAATAAAGGAGGTCAGCTTAGAATACTTAGAAAAACTCATTCTTCTGGAGTTGGTAGAACTTGTCTTTGAGTTCAGAAAGGATCTCTGGGACATGAATAAAGCATGAACTGTCAAACGAAGCTCCCAGTCTTCGTGTGTGCTTAGATCACTGGTATAAAACACCACAGGATAATGAAGCAGTATGCTGTCTGGTAAGATACTAGGAAATCATTAAATCAGCTTGCTCTCTTTCACTCAGAAAATGTTTATTGATCTTATTAATCTTACTCCTATGCAGCTAAAGTATGAAACTGTATTCTGCCCTGTTTTAAAGACATAATGCATTTATTTGGAGTCTGAAACTAGAGACTTTAAGACATGGTATTCAAGTACAATAATATTGACATATACACATCAACTGCTGAGTAAAATCTTAGTGAGACATTTTAAAACTAAGATTATTTAGGCCACTAAGTAGTTTCCTCTAGTTTGTGTACTGAAACTCTCAAATATGATGTATAAACATTTTTATACCACTCAAGTATTAGTAACTCAGAAAGGGGGTTATCAGCATTCATATAGGATAATCTTTCTTTGTCAGAAAACATTAAGCTATGTATTACTCCTAATTAAGACCCTATTTCAGGCACTGAGATTTATAATTTAATTATAAGCATATAAACAACAATGCAACTCATAATACAGTATGTGCTTTGTCAGATAATTAATAGTAGGCACATAAAGTTTTACCAAGCAGGGGGAAAACAGGTGAGGGAGCTGTGTATCATTCATCACCTTGCCGACTAATAAGACTCTAAACAGAGAGCAGTCAGATCCCAGCACATCCCCTGATGGTGAGCAATAAAAAACACATACTGCAGAGAGTCCCACTAACTTAATATACCCACCCCGCAAGTGTTGGTTCAGAAAATCCACAAACAAAGGAGTGATAATACAATATAGCTAAAACTAACCCATTTATCAAGAGAGACAGAATAATTATTAAGAATGCCCAGACTGTATGTCTGGTGATGGAAATGAATAATGGGTACATTAACTACATTATTTTAAATTAAGAACACACTTTAGAAAACCAAAAATTTAATATGAGTCTCTTCTACACCTAAGCTTGAATTATGTCTAGAAATAAAGAAACAGTAAAATGCCTGATTTCAAAACCCACATACGAGAGTTTTGTGTGGTAAGCTGGAGAAAATTAAATGCATAGGGTCCCTTGCTAATAGTAGTAATGAGATCAGACACAAAACCTTGACATTTTGTCGTTAAAGAAACTGGGTTATACAAAAATCTACTCTGCTAGCATGGCATTGGTTTTGTTTGGCAGAGACATTGGGTAAGTTGCATAGCCTTTTTCCACAAGAGTACTAGGTAGTTAGAAATGTTACTCTAGTCAACTCCTGTAACACTTAAGCTAGCTAATGGCAACTAGTTCTGAAATCACAATTCCAACTAACTTACAACTTAAAATGCAACTCTTGAATTAAGAATTTGTGAGAGGTACAAGAAAGGCACCCATCTCCTCTCTCCACACAGTCTGGGACAGAATTCCCAAGATAGCATATAAATAAATTAGGTTCTCTACATATTTTTCAGCTTACATAAATAAGGAAATCCAATTTGGTCTATTGGTGTTTTGGCTCCAAATATACAATTCTTCCCAATTCAAAATGCTGCTTGTTTTAAATTCAACCCAGTAAGCAGTTATCTCTGCTTGGCAAAACTATCCTATATTTGTAAATTACAAATGTGAGCTTACAGCATCACATGCAAAATATATATTCTGCTTTAACAACCAGGCTGTGGATCCTGAGGGAATGGGTTTGCCTATCAACCTCTTCAGTAAAATCAAGTGAACAGAAGTAGAAAATTTTCCCAAGACTTATAATGGAAAAACATCACAGCAGAGACACAAAGAAAAACTTTCTTTTTGACAAAGGAGAAGAAAAGAAACCACTTATCTTTAGGTGATAACTTGACTATTAGAGAAATGTGCACAAGTAATAGCAATAAGTTTACATTTTTTTTTTGTGGATGTTAGCAAAGAACAGTATTCCTATTTTCAAAATCGAGAAGGAAGTGCTACATTATAACAACACAGCCACCAATTACTGATTTCTTTAATGGAGTTTGTACTGAGTTTCAAAGCCAGTCAACCGTAACTGCCCATTCTAGTCTACAAAGTATCCTCAACTTCCCTCCACTGTCCATCCTCCCATCTGCATACCTTGGGCACAAAGTCTGCAAACATTCTCTTGTTCTGAGAAGACAATTGAGAAAGTAGGATATTGCTGGACCTAATTCCTCATTTCTCCTTTAAAACATGTACTAGTGACAGCCTTCAGTGGTTAGGACAGCTCCATGCCAGCTGTCCCCTTTCTTTGGGCCTCACTGTGAAAATACAGATGCAAAAGAAATAGCACACTCATAAAATAGCAGCAGCCACACTGTGCAAGCACGCTGTAGGCATATTCCAAGTGCCATTTCCCCACATCAGAAACATTTCAAGTTGATAACTCAAGTTTTTCAGGTGGAAAGAGACTGGGTTCAATGAGTGTGCTTAACTAGACAGGTAAGGACCAAGAATCTTACTACAACTTTGCCAGTGCTTATTTTGTGAATTTGCGGCATGTCATTGCTGTTTAGTGAACAGGAATGAGAGCGGATAAAACATTTAGTAGTGAAAACAGCAACGAGACTCATCTATGTTGGCAAACCCCCAAAAAACACCACCAACAAAAAAATGTTCCTATCAGCTGCCAGATAATCACATAATTTCCCTTACTATAAAACATTGAAAATATATAAATAAATATGATCCTTTTTTTTTAAAAAGGCCATATACAATTGTTTTATAGTCTTCAAAGAAATGTCCTAATACAAAATATTGTTCAAACTAAGGACGGTCTTATAAAAAAAAAATCTGAATGTCCCAGTTAAAGAATTCTTGACCAGTGTACATGTACACACATACACAAACACACACACACACGCATACACACACACACACACACACAAAAGAAAATTCAAGATTTAAATAGTATTCCTTTGTGTACTGAAAAAATATTTCTATAGTACACTGAAGATTTCATTACGGAAATCCACTTCACTAACTAGAAGGAAAAACATGGAACAGAGTAAAGGTAATAATATTTACAATTATTTCAAGAAACATCACAACCAATTAAACATTACACTACCCAGTTCAACATATGCAAAGAAATATGGCCATCCTTTCCCTGTGGTTTTTGGAAGTCTTTGTTCAACTGCAGAGAGCCTTGGAGTAAAAGTTAGAGCCATTGGCTACTCTAGGATCTTAATTGAGCTTTCAGGTCCGACATGTACTTGCATGGTAAGTTAGGGTTTTGGAAACTAAATATCATTTGGTTTTCTAAGGAGTGTCCATTTTATCATAAAAGGTCCAGGTTGATCAAAATCTTAGTCTGTTAACCTGGGAAGGATCACCAAAGACTACTGAACTAGCCTGCCTTCTAATTTATAAACAAGCCTGCAGAATTTATAGAGATTGCACCAAAGGAAACCTTGAAGAAGCAGAAAATAATGGAGAAGCAAGTCTCTTGGTAAGCAATTAGCATACTGCTATGCTTATATCAGCTTCCTCAGTGGGTAGGGGTAGGGGACGCGAGCTAACTGTAGAGTGTTTTTCTGACTAGATCTTATCTGAAGGGAAGGAAACAGTATCTTGGTCAGAATGTTACCTACAAATACCAAGTTTGAGGATCTGGGAGGCAATAGAGACAGTCTACATGAGCCAAATACAAAGAGCATCCAAAAAAAAGGCAAGCTATTGCAGGCCAACCTCAGAGGCAGACCTGCCTTGGGATCTGACAGAACATGGAGAGATAATGCAAGTCCACAGATACGGCCTCAGGAGCCCTGGTGGAGAAAACAAATCCTGAGATATCACACTATTTGGTAGAGAAACTAGCTTAATTTAATACAGCCCTATAGTGTGACTCCACTGTCTTTCTGCCTCAACATGCCCAACCTGCCCCAAAGAGAGGCACACAGATTCACTTATCAACAAGTTAAATGTAATTTCAAGGTATATATAGGTAATTTATGAATGAAAACAAAACAGAATCGAAGTTTTTTTTTTTTTAATAAAGAAAAAAAAAAGAAAACATTCCTTTCCATGATTTTTCTAACTTGGGGGTACGATGTCACTAAAGTAAGTAATTATGGGTTCTAGTTTTGTCAGACAACTCCGTGGCTTCCTGTAGTGTTTCTAAGGTAAGTAAAGCTTCTCTGTGGAGTTGTATCACTGTGTACATAAACATCTTGCTGCATAAACTGGCACTCCCATTCACTTACTGTCTGGCCTGAGAGATCTGTCATCGTCCTGTGACTCTAGTTCCCCATGAACCAAGTGGAGAATCAATAGGGGTGACTATATGAGCTCTACTGTGGATCATACGCCGAACACCCGTAAAGAACCTATCCCATTTTATGTTGATCATGATATCGATCATCACCATCATATATTAGCCAAAAAGGCCCATTATATGCTATCAGTAACCTCTGGGTAGAACAGTGTTAAGAGGGAAAGCTTAAAACAAAATTATTCAATTGATGAAATATTAAAACTGCAACGAAAACTCATTCCCTTCCTTGGGAAGCATTAGAAAGTATTTGGCTGGCCTGTTTGCTTGTTTGCTTTTATTTGTTAGCAATTGAGACACCGTCCTTAAGATCTTAGCTTGCCAGTTTTCTCTATGCAAAGAGGCTGGTTGATCTGTCAATGGACCAGCCGCATTTGCTCTTTACAGCCATGGACCTGGAAGTCTGGCTGCTCCCAACCTCAGATCTTCAGACATAATAGCATTTTCTTAAAAAATAAAGTCTGATTAGTCTTAAGTGTTATTCCTCTGCAACATCTCCATTTCTACTGGTTTAAACAATTATCAGAGTAAGCAACCTTAGGGATCTGCTTAAACGAGGTGCTTTCCCCGATAACTAAGAAGATGAGATGCTCTTGGTATTTAGGGAGTGGGGCAGTGCCCGTAATACAAAAGCACTATAAAACAGAAAACTTCATCTCAAATCTGCTTCACACAATACTGTTAGGACTATGTTAGCTCATGGCAGCAGCCCATCTGAGGACATAAAACACTGAAGAGCTAAGAGCTTCTAAGACACTCAGTTGAGGTCGACTGTCAGCATCGCACATGTAAATTGACTATCTCATGAGACCACAATCTCAGATATTCCACCTTAAAGTATGTTGTTGAAAATGAAGACTTTTACCTTTTCATATTCAGCAATGCCCAAGGTATTCCAGAGGGAGTATGAAATGCAGGTAGCAATTTTACCCCAAGTTCCACTGCTTTCTTTCGAAATATCTGAAAAGTTAAACAATTAAGTAAGCTACTATTACAAGTAAAACATTAATGTTCCCCACTATTATCCATACTTAGTAATTTACTTTGCAACTCTATCTGAAACAAGTAGGAGATTATAAGCTAGTCCAGGGTTCATTGCACTGTGGGGTTCTTATGTCCAACTTTAGTTATACCTTAGTATGATACGGGAGCAAAGTAACATAGTTCAGACATGTGGGTCTTACTTCCTTGATCTTAACTGGTGGTTTGAGTCTGCTGTTGCAGGCATTTGAAAGCATTATAAACAATTCAGGTAATTTCTCCATGGACAACATTTCTTAACTTGAAAAGTAGGACGTTTATCCTAGGCACATTTACTTAGTGGGGCACAGAAAAAAAAAAGAAGTTTTAGAAAGAGATAATGTATACAGTATCTAAGCCCTTCAGTTTTAACTTTCTATGATATCAAATGAAATAGGTAAAAGTTATGTTAGGTACAGATTCTGTCCAGGGTATGGTAGGAAGAGTCACATAAATACTTAGAACACAGATAATGAGAGTCAGCTAGATTCCATTGTGGAGATGGTCTTTAGGTGAATGACTCCCAACACTGGCTTGGGGCTAAGAAAAGACTAGAGAGAGGTGTCAGGAGTGAGCATGCTCTTCCCCGAGGGATCACTCTAACACAGATGCATGCATGAGGAACCTGCAGTTACATAAAGTGGCTTGTCCTGCCAAATGAGCACATGGGCAGATAGGGTCCACAGTCTAGGTCAAAATCATGAATAATCACAAATGTGAGAGTAAGAATTTGTGGTTGTTAAATTAAAATAACGAAATGTTTGGAAGAAAATCCCATTGGGCTGAACTGTGCTATTGGGAAGAGTGATCAAATGACATATGTTCAGTCAGTAGTTCAAATCAAAATACCGGCAGGATCACTCCAGGAAGTGCAGACACCCACCTTCCCTGTAGCAGCTATGGCACCAGATTGGTACTTTGTCTCCTCACCTTCAAACTGTATGACTTAGTCTGGTGTACTGTTCCTGTTCCCTTCTACTTTCTCATCAAAGATGGAAAAGGCTGGACAAATAGAACACAGGACGATGCTAAGGTCCTTCCTTTACCAATGGGTGAGCACTGCCCACGGGGCTTGTCAAGGACATCCTCTGTGTTTTTCCCCAGAGAGAAGGACTCCTCACAACTCCTATTCCAAGACCTGAGCCTCTCTAAAGAGAGACCCCAAGACTTGGGTTCCACAAAGGATAGTGACCCAGTAATGCTAACATGAAGACCAACATATAAACTCTAATTTTTGGGAATCTAAGTCTCGTTTAATGAAAGTTAGAAATAAAGGAGTTTCAAGTGAAAATCCTGGCAATCAACTGATGTAAATTTATACATTGTATAAAAAATAAAGACACATATATATTTGTAGCATACAGCAAGAAAAAAATAGTGGTCATTTCTGCCACAAATTATCAATTGTCATCATCAAAAGAGACGATCTCTTGCAATAATAGTGCATGGTAAGAAGAGAATAAAAATAATAAAATAGAACCAGGGATTCATTCTTCCTCCTCATTCTTTGTTTTATCCTGAGAATTCCAGGCTGTCTTCTATGGTAAGGATTTATGCTACCACTGCCCAGCCATCTGTGGACTTTCTGGTTTTCACCCAACTTTTAAAACTGTTAATTAACTCCTTTTTAAGACAGTTACATAAGACAGAGTCAAACTATGCAATTAAAACACCATCTTGGATATAAGCATATGGCGCGTGAGCTAAAGGCTCAGATTTTGAAAGCACAATGCCTGTGTTTGAATCTCTGCTGTACTGCTTCAAGTTGATTCATCTTGGCCCCATTGCTTAATCTCTCTGAGCCTAAGATTTCTTGCCTAGAAAATGCAGATAACAGTAGCACTTGCTTTTGGAAAGCTGTGGAAAGGCATAAACATGTTATTATATTTACGAGCCTTAGATTAAACAGTGCTCACTCTGTAGGTTAGGTGCAATTTTGATGATTGTAATAGCACATATCTTCAAGGAGGTACCATAGTTACTGTCTGAGGCTGTTTCTTTAGGTAATTCTGCTTTGGTCAGAATTTTGCTTCCCCTTCAGGTCTTGATTATGAGCTGAAGTGCTGCGTCCCTGGTCCTCATCACCTGGTCACATGACCATGCTCAGGAGATCTTTTCTTTGACTCATTAGAACACATCACGATGTGGGCATCTTGCTGCTTTCTGAAACTTAATCTGTACCACACTGAGTGAGTTAATAATTGAATATCCCAGATAACCTCCCCTGATGCCATCACTGATGATGTTTAGTGAGTCCCTAGGACCTGGTATCTGATTTATTAACCTTCAGTCATCAGAAGGTAAACCAGGGTTAATTCTGAAGTGTCCTGTGCACAGCTCCCTTGAAGATGAGTATAGTTCATGTTCTCATCACCAGGTAAAACAAAATGGACGATGAAAAACAGTTTTCCTACATTAGACATCAGGTTTCCTCATTTCCATTAAAGTGCATAATTTTTAACATTCTTGCTTAAGAAACCATAATGATTTTGGCTGCTCTACTAATCTTTTTAACAATGCCCATGAGTGAATCAGGCCTGTCTATCATCTTTGTTCCCTCAAAGGTTGCTCTGGCTGTCTCTTGTGAGACTTCATAGTCTCAAATTTTGTTCAGGGTCTGACACTCTTAGCCTCTTTATTTAGGCAGTTCTCTCATTGTATCACATCCTTTGAGCCCATCAAATCTATTCATTCTCTAAGGCTCAAGCTCATTCTCGCTCCAAGATCTTTGCAGTCCACAAATGCCAGCTCTGACAGCCTGCATCACACAGTGCAGTATTTGCAAAGGCCTGATATGGATTGCTAAATGTTTTCTTGTACTTTCAGGTCACCTAACAATTTTCTTTTCTTTCTGAAAGTAGGGAAATTTCAATTTCCCTTCACTCTTTGTTTGATAGTCAGTCAAGATGGATCATTTTGCGTTTAAATTTGTTGATATCAGCACACTATTCATATGACCAGTATGGAGGAAGATAGTGTTATTCTCAGTTACTGGATAGGGAAGTGGTGACTTGCCAGCTCAGATGCTGACCTTCATGGTGTCTGCTCTCTGCAAGCTCAGCTTATTCTCATCTTTGGGAATCTATTTAACATCACTCTGAAGAGAGTTTTTCCTATGCATCTGGAACCATGGGTAACACCATGTGTACTCTCTGATTGATGTTTTTGTCCCTGGGAGCTCTAGGAGTACTGGGTAGTTCATATCCCCTTCAGCTCCTTGGGTCCTTTCTCTAGCTCCCCCATTGGGGAACCTGTGCTCAGTTCAATGGCTGGCTGAGAGTGTCCCTCTCTGTATTTGTCATGCACTAGCAGAGCCTCCCAGGTGACAGCTATATCCGGCTCCAGTCAGCAAGTACTTGTAGGCATCGATAATAGTGTCTGGGTTTTATAACTGTATATGGGATGGATCACTAGGTGGGGTAGTCTCTGGATGGTCTTTCCCTCAGACTCTGCTCCACACTTTGTCTCTGTATCTCCTTCTGTGTCTTGTTGGACATCAGAGGGAGGAGAGGCCCCTGGTCCTGGAAGGGCTCGATGCAGCAGTATAGGGGAATACCAGGACAGGGAAGCAGGAGAGGGTTGACTGGGGAATAGGGAGAAGGGAGATGGCTTATGGGACTTTTGGGGGAGGGGATCAGAAATCATTTGAAATGTAAATAAAGACTATATCTAATAAAAAATTTAAAAAGAGAGTTTTTCCAAACATCCCCTCCCAAAATTATCCATCTTCCTTCAGTGTTTTCCACATGGTCCTCCAGTACCGCTCTTTGCCACATAATAATGCCTTATTTGCTTCCTTGTTTGTTATTTTGACAACCCCACAAGATATCAGCATAAGAAGAGTACGGGCTAAAATACAGCACGACAACAACAACAGCAACACCACCCCAGCAACACAGCAGCTGTAATTCTCAAAATGCCCATTTAATAAGTGAATGGATAAATCGAAGGTTGGTTTAATGCCTGAGGCACAGTGATGATATCACTGATCCTGCAGTGGTTGCAACGTGGTTCAACACATTCCACCGTTTGTTATTGCCATCAACTAATTATCTCAGGAATTCTGGAGTCTCAAGCCTGGATGTAATTAGGGAAAAATTGAAAAACAGTTTTGTAGATAAACATTAATTATCCCATTGATGCTTTAAGTAATAAGTAATACTCAATTTCAACTCTCATTGTTATTTGCTGCTATTTAAATCTTTTTAGGTTAAAATTTGTTTTCTTGTGCATGGGTGTTTTGCTTGTATTTTGTATATGTATCATATGTGGGCAGTGCTGCTGGAGACTAGAAGAAGGTGTCAGATTCCCTGGAATTGGAATTACAGACAATTGTGGGTTGCCATGTGGGTTCTGAGAATCATATCCTGGTCCTCTGGAAGAACAACCTGTGCTCTTAACTGCTGATTCATCTCTCTAGTCCTCCTTCTGTTATTCAAAGAAAAGGTACTTGAAAGAGGAATTCAGACTCTAAAAGAGAATATCTTTCTTCCTGCATGACATGCACATAATAAAGCTAGCTTGTAAAATTAACACTGTTAAAAGGGTGAAGGAGACACATCACAAGTCAGCCTAAAGGGCAATTAAGCTTTAAATGGTCCATCTTGGATGACGTGCTGAACATCAAATTATTCCAAAATCACAGTAGAAGGAACGTTGGTGTCCCTTCAAGGGGCACAGCATGATGACAGGAACAAGGGTGGTTGCAAGTACCTAGGGTCCAGGACTGATCCTGTTCCTTGTGTCAGACTTGGGGGCAACTGCCTGGCTTGGTTTCTCCAGCATTATCAAGCGAGTTGGCTGATAAGTTTTGTTTTTGCTTTATCATTGGAAAAGACTATTACACAGAAGTCACAAAATGAGATCTGAAGTGTACTTGACCATATGTATATGTGTGTGTAAATAAAAAAAAATGAAGAAACTTAATGTCCATTTTATAAAACAGGTTCTGCTAACATACCACCCAATTCTGAATCAACCTTGGTTTCCAAGTCTTGTTGGTGCTAAACTTGTCAGGAAAGATTTAAATTGAGAGGGCACGATGAGAGCTCATAAAATGCTTATAGCTAAGGACTTTCTATTCCCTCCCCCATTCCTTTTCTAAAGGCCATGAAAAGAGAACAGTTTTTAATAACTACCCATCAGTTGTAGACGGGCAGGCATTTTATGACCCAACAAGAGTTTTCAAAAACGTTTTCCGTTACAAAGATTCTGACTACCTTCATGGCAAAAGTCAAAACTAATAGAATTTGCTGAAAGAAGGGCATCAATATGATGAAATGACTTTTCAAGTAACCTTTCATGCGTGCCACCTGCAAACATCTTTAAATAAGCTAAGATTCTCAGAATAATCATGTCAATATGGCATCTTTTCATTATGTTTAAGCAACATCGCCAGAGTCCTGCTGAGTTTTGGCTCAATGTTTTAAAAACTTCAAAAGTTAAACCCTATCAAGTAGAACATTAATCTCTTTACTTTAGTCTTACAGATAGGATCAGACAAGGCTGTAAGCAAGATGTATTGCTTTCCTTGTCTTTCTAGTTTACAGTTCCCTGAAGAACTGTACAAGAGTAATATATACCCCAGAGCAAAGAGTAAGGGAAGAAGAAATGAATAAGAACAGAAGGCCATGGAAGAGAACACTTTCACCCCAACATGTTGCAGTCTGAAACGCACATGCAATATCAAAGCCTTTCTTAAAAAGTCTCACACTGAAAACTTCACTGACAAAAGACCAAAAACTAATTCTCTATTAGGCTAAACAGAGTTTACCAATTACTCATTTTTACTATGTACAGTCATCAGTGAAAGGTGCCATCCTATCTATGATAAATATCTTGCAGGATATAAGTGAACTGATACATCATTAAATCAGGTGATTAACTTGCACATAAAACAAGCCAAATTCAGTCACTAAACCAACATGCACTACCAAGGTACTCGAGGTTGTTTTGTTTTGTTTTTTGTTGTTGTTTATTTTTGGTTACATTTTTAAAGTTTTAAATATTACAATCAAGACACACAGGAGAGCTAATTCAGCAGAACTTAGAACTCAATGTCATCAAAAGTCACTGCCCTCCATAAAGGCAAAGACCTTCTATTCAGCTTAAATGCTGGTTTGTTCACAACAATATCAGTGTGAAGCAGCTCCTGAAATCTCTGACTGATACCATTCTTTTGCTTTTAGAACTGTATGTATGGTGTGCATGTGTGTCTGTGTGTATGCATATGGTGTTGCTATTTTTATTGTTCTCCATTTAATTTTGTTTTAAACACTTTTTAAAAAGGTGTGTGTGTGTGTGTGTGTGTGTGTGCAGGTGCCTGGGCATGTGTATAATGGCATGTATGAGTGTGGAGATCAGATCACAGCTTGTGGCTGTGAGCTCTCCTCTTCTCCTTGTAGGTTTCTCAGATCAAACTCAGAAATTGAAGCTTGATAGCTAGGGCCCTTCCCTGGTAACTTAGCCAACGTTGCTCTTCATTTTTTCTTTAATGTGGTTAAGATTATTATTGAGATAGTCTAGCTTGTCATCTTGTCTGGGAGTCCCCTGTATTTCTTCATGGACTCTGAAATAACAAGAAGGCCACTACACCTGCCTAGCTTTTATGTGGATGTTGAGGAGCTGAACTCCAGGCTACACTTGCATGGCATATTTGCCATGCAAATGTCTTATCTATTGAGCCATCTCCTCAGCCCTCATGTATCTATTTTGACTCAGAAGGACGCTACCACATGTGTCCTATCATATGTTTCTCATTCAGTGTCTTTCCTTTAGTTGATCAAAACCTAAAGCTGGAGGATTATTTAAACTAAAGGCTTGAGTGTATTTATTGAACTGTATTATAATTCTATTTAAAAATCATAACTGCCTTTGTCAACTTTTCTGTTATGCTTCCCTGTGATTCTTTTTCTATGCAACAATTCAACTTTTAGCCCTAAAATAACTAGGTAAAGAGAGTGTTGCTCATTTTCCTGAAAAATTAAAGAATTAATGTACTTCATCTTTTCATAGAAATGGTGTGTTCGCTATTCTGCTCATAACCATGGGTTACAGTCAAAGAGAATCCATTAGAATCCCTAACACTTCCTGTTTGTTATGGATGAAAGTACAAACTTTTAAGTGGAAGAAGAAGCCTTGGGTTTTAATTTAAAAATACAAATACAGATGTGTCAGTGAATAGGCATTTTAGGTTTGCCCACCGTTCAGATTTCTTTAGTACTAGGGATCAAATACAAGGCATTGAGCATGCTAGGCAAACACTCTACCAGTGAGCTATTTCCTTAACCCGATCTAGAAAAATTTTTCATAAAAAATTTAATAGCTAGTGAAGTTTTTAAAAAAGAAGTTGCTTTTATACTTTCCTGTAGTCAAAATGAATAAATGTTGATAAATGAATGAAATTGCATTTGATATTGATTTTTTTTTCCCTGAGAGAGGATGATTTCATTGCCTAGCACTTAAGTGGGGAGAATTTAGATACAGGGTGGGAGGGCAAGGTGAAAAAGAGGTGAAGCACTGGTGAGCATTCTAGCTTCAGTTCAAGGGCAGGCAGGCTTCCACTGCACCACATGGGCGGCATCCCCTGCTCCCTCCTCCTGGAACGAGTCCTGTGGGTGCCCTGAGTGCCCCATGTCAAGGTTGCCTGGTAACAGACATACTGAACTGGGAATCAGACAGTCTGGGCTGTAGTTCAGAATTAGCTAGTCCCCATTCCATCAGAATGAAGAGGGCCAGTTTGCTGCTTTTCTCTTGTTGTGAAATGAGGACAGTGGCGAAGAACTTATGAGGTTTGTTGTTGTTGTTGTTGTTGCTGCTGCTGCTGCTGCCTAGGACATGGTTTTGAGATGCAGTAAGCACATAGCCCTGACTACTGATATGGTGAAGACTAGTAAGAGAGATAGTATAAAAACAAAACAAGATCCTTCATTCCATGAAATTCACAAGCAGGGAGGTAAGCCTGATGATGATTTAAACAAAATCCCATAAGCATGATATATATATATATATAGCATAAGACATAATGCAAGCCCTAATATAGGACAAGAATAAATGAAATAGTACAGACTTTATTGTGAAAATGAAAGAGGGTTGGAGTCTTTGGGGGTGTGTGTGTGTGTGTGTGTGTGTGTGTGTATTCAATCATGGAGATGTGGAACTCAGTGCATGGGCAGCTGCACCATTACTTGGGCTGGATATATACTTGTTTGCAAACATCTTTGGGTTTATGTGGAGGACAAGAGATAGAGCAGCAGTGGAGGGGAAGGCACACACATTCATTATGGTATGGAACATAAAGAGACTATATGAGTCAGAAAGGAACAGATTAGGTAAAACAAGTAAATGTCCTTTAATCAAGATAGGGAAGTCAATGAGTGGTTAAGACATTAGGTGTCTTGGAAGGTCACTTTCTACCACAGGGCCTCCTAGCTACTGCAAGTAGATGTCTGGTTCATTGGGATTGAGAGCGGGCAAGGAGAAAGGAAGCTGATGTTCTAACTAGCTATGAGCCTTTCCTGAGTCAAACATACATTTATCGAAATACCAAGAAAAACCTTGGCTATCTAATAGAAGTGAAATCTCGAGAAATAAATCAGTTCTTTTATTTAGTGTGTGTGTGTGTGTGTGTGTGTGTGTGTGTGTGTGTGTGTGTGTGTGTGAGTGATATGTGTATATGGGTATGCATGGTGGGCTCTCCCCTTCCAACTTTGTGTGGGTTCTGAAGATTAGAACCTTTACCCTCTGCGTCATCTCACTGGTCCCATTTAGAGTCCTTTTAAAGAAGCATTTACTTAAAATGAGACCTGGAAGGAAGCCATTTGATGAATGTTTTCTGTCCTTCAAATTTCATATTCAATATAGAACCTGCAAATGCATAGAAAATGCAAGAGAACTATCCAGGTTTTAGCATTACTGTGTGAACTTTACATTGCATTATCTTAGACTTCCTTCTTCCCCAACTCTTTTCAAGAGCAGTAAATAATAAACAATAAAAAGAAAAATAAACATAGGCACTAGAAGAAGCAAAGTTATTATGCAGCTCCTAAAAATGGGCTGTCAAGTTGATCATTCCATCTCTATTGAGGTTTCAAGGATGGGCAAATCACCAACATGGTTTGGAAAAATACACTGTATACAAGGCATTGCGTTTGATATTTTTCCAGTATGCCAAACAATTTCTGGCACACTTAAAATGTATATTTTATATCAAAAGAAAATACCTTTGTTTAAAAAAAATGTAATGACTATTACAAGAATGAAGCTTCATATTTTATCTAGTGATAACTCCTAATAGATTTTTGTGGAATCCACCATATAGAGATTATTACGTGATGCATTAGCATGGAAATGCCAACTGGTCTATTTGCCAATGCTTTTACAGTAGACATCAGAAGCTATTTGAATATATCTATCTTGGCTTGTAAATACTTATTTGATAAAATGAGATAGAAAACCAAGAAACTCATCTCTGTAGTCCCTGACACTTTTGAGTTATGAGATATTCCATGCCAGTGAATTTTTCCAGTTAACTGAATCTCACCTTTTTATTTATATCAGTTTTAAAAGCCAGTGTATCTGCTCCTGTTGATTTAATGAGACATGCAGTGATCCTGACTTGGTGACTCAGCATCACGGTCCTCCTAAGATTCTGAGGCCAGATCAGGTGATGTAGTTTTCTCACCTGAATGATCTGTATTAGCCTTAATGCTCATCTAAAGCCTTTGGTGCCTCAGTTTCTAAGTATGTGAATGGGGAATCACTTCCCCAAATCATATGATGGCTGAGATTAAATGCATGAGAGCTTTTTAAAGAGCAATAATAGTTACCACCATCCTCCTTTGCTGTACGATAGTGGTTCCCTTAGGAATAATAGAAGGGTTTTAGGCTTTTTGTATACACACTAAATGGTCCAAAAACTGCTGAGGTTCTCTGCCTGTTTTCTAGGGCCCTCCTCATTCTTTCTGCTATTACCTATCAGTTCATTACAATGTAGACTTCTCACGTGGTAATACATTTATTTGCTCTCCTCTGAGTTGCAGATTTCTTCTGTGAATAGTTGCCTGCATGAGGGCCTGAGGATAAGTCAGTTGTCTCTTTTGTGTCTCCTTTATACTGAAGGGCATAAGCTTCAGAACATTTCAGGTTCTGAGCGCATGCCCCAATTTGAACTATTAATCCTATAGGCATAAAAGACACTGAATTGCTGCTGTTAATAGTAGTAGCAGTGATATTTTCTAAGCTAAATATCTGGGCACACATAGATTTTGCTCAGTTTGTGTTTGTATGTAAAGGTATGTTTGTGCACATGCAAATGGAGTTAGACATGCATGTGGTGTCTTCTTTAGCTGCTCTCTACCTTAGTGCTTTTGTGATGGAGTCTCTCGCTAAACCTGGAGCTCAGCAGTTTGTCTAGGCTGGCTGTGCAGCAAGCCCTCCCCAGCACTGGAATTATACTCAGTGTGTTGTCATGCCCAATTTTTGACATGGGTTCTGAGAACGACAGCTCAGGACCTCATGCCTGTGCCCACGGAGCTTGACCAAATGAATCATTGCCCTGGCTACGATTACTTCTTAAGATACACAGCATTAAGCTACTCATTTTTCATCCTTCCTAAGCAGATATCCCCCTGTCTCATTGTAGCTCTTCACAATAGTCCTGTGATTTGTTTTCGTTCATCATATATAATATGCAATGCCTGTTGATTGCTTTTGGGCATTGAGTTTACAATTTCATACAGAAGATGGATGACTATTTTAATTTTTTCAAATGGTGAAACTACAAAGGAAATCTGGCAATGGTGCCATTTTTGTCTTATATTTGTGTCCTTCTATGCTAATTATGTCACCCCTCAGCTATACTCCCTAATTCCAGAAATTGAGAAATGCATTTTGTCACTTATAACTAAGATAAGTTTCTTTTCCCTCCACACCTAATTAAAAATTTAATTTTTCCATTACAGAATGAATAAACTTTCATTGTCGAAAGAAATCATAAAATTAAGAAGAACCCAGAATATACTGTATTATATCAATACACTTTATTTATATTAATATTTTATTTATGTTAATATAAAGTTTTAATTTTGTCTTCCCTGACATGAACATTTTAATGCCTTAAGTGTCTACCATGAATAGTACTGAATACATTTTTAAGTGGCACTATTCCACATATACTATGCTGTATGCTTCAAATTCATACTCAATAACTAAACTTCCCCCTTCCCCCTAACATTCTATATTGAGTCTTCAAACATTTTTTGTCAAGATTTACAGGCTTTGGCATTTACATAGTCTCCCTGTCTTGTGTCTGTTCTCTTTTATAATTCTTTAAAATGTAAAAACCATCCTTAGTCCTGCTGGCCAAAACAAGTCTATGGCTGACTTGTTTAGAGTCACACCTGTGGTTTTAAGTCCATAGACAGATTTCTGTAATACCCTACCCTCTATTGCAAGTGGTGGGGTTCAAGTCCAGGTCTTGTGCATGCTAGGCAAGAGCTGTACCATTGAGCTATACCTTCAAGTCTGTAACAGTTGTTAACAATCCTGACACAGCAGACCAGTAAAAGAACTTCTGCAACAGGAATTAGGTAGCTTATCAGTCATTAACTCATAATTAGGTTATGACTATTTTGATTATAAAAATGGCAGTTGAATGAAAGTCTCCACAGATAAACTTATATACATGTACTTTGCCAACAAACTTATTTTCTCAGGACTGCTGGCAGGTGTAGTTTCTGGTGAGAGGACTTTCAGACACTCATTTACTACCTATATTTGAAAGGTCAAAGTGTTCACACAAGGTCAAAGTGCACAGGCAAAAAGTGTGTCTGAACTTTGCCAAATCCTGAATGAAGTTAGCTTACTTGAAAGCACCTTAAAGTTTCTCATTTAGATGAAAAAATCTTATGATATTTCCACATGTCTTATTTCATGACAATCCTGATTATACATCTAATAGACTGGCACTATGTTCTAATGATGTGGTTCAGTGAGACAGTGCCCTGAATTAAAATCAACCATCTCCAGAACATCAAAATAACCTCTAGTTCAGTGGGTTTCTTAGTAGAAAGATTTCAAAAATATCACATTAAAGTATATAGGAAGACCTTTACTCCTTCCCAAAGAAAATGCATAGAAACCTAAGGAAACGTCAATCCTTGTCTCCCGTAGTCATTCATGCACCCACTGAAAATTTTGTTTTGTTTTTCTGGAATGCTCTTTCAAATGATCACACACCATTTCGACATAATTTATATTTTCCAAATTATAAACTTTCAAAGAGGAGCCTCTTTTACAACCCTGACCTTTTAAAAATGTCAACTCATTTACTCAGCAAATATTTATTGAGTGCCTAAGAGCTGCCTTGCAGGCTGCGTGAGACATGTGGAATATAGAAGTAAACAGGACAGCTGAGGTCAGTAACTCAAAGGAACAAAGAAAAAAAGCCCAAGGAGCAGTATTTGTACTGTTTTATGGTGCCCAGGGAAGGATCAGGAAACAACTTCCATTTCTTCTTCAAAAGCAAATGAAGGCAAACATTGAATATCTCTTGCAGTAGTCAGGCACAGCGTCATCTTTGCTTTTACCACAAAAAGCTGCTAAATACATCACAGATTTAAGAATGACAACTCTATTAAAAACATAGAGAAAGTTATCATTTTTGTATATGTGAGGATCCTAAATAGAGTTTTTCGACCAAGCCAACTCCTACCAATATGACTAATGCACGCCATACTTTCATCTTTTCTGCTGAACTGCTCAGCATCTTGAAGGCTATTTTTCACACAACAATCACCCTCAGTACCTTTAGGTGTTCAGACACTAGGAAGACCCTGGATTTCACTGCTAGCTCAAATGAAAGTCAGGGAGAGAAAGGGATGGAGGGATAGTAGGGGAAGAGGAAGGAAGGAAAACAGAAAAAAAATCAGTGTCTAAAGATTGACAATTCAGAAACTTCGGATTGACCCCATTGGATTAAGGTACAAATGCTGTCCCAGAGGTCAGTCGTTTCCATATCAAACAACTGTGCATGCACCAGTGAATGACTTTGTATGGATGCTGGAAGTCCCATCTACTATAAAACAAAATAAGATATGGGCACTATCACTTATGCATTAAATTTAGTTACTGTAAGTCTTGGGGTAGGGGAATGACCAAAAACCCTGAGAATAATAATCTAAGCATGACACATTAATGATTACAGAGCCTTGTGTCATGAACTCTTCAGAGTTTTCTGAGAGGATTTCTGTTATCTGATTTAGTTGTAAAACTGGCCTTTTCCCAAACATAAATAAGACCTCCAACAGTTTAAAATTCTATTAATAGATATACTGTTCCCCAGATGTTAGCATAAGATCTTTATTACAATGTCCTAGGGAAGAAATGCTTTTCTTAATCCTTGGCCTAGTAAATTGGCACAATGGCAAATTCTCATAAGTATTTTCTTAGCATGTTTTGGAAAAGCATACAGTAATTGAAGATAGGGAGCTTTACAGTACCAAGTCAGTGGCTTCCAATGCGTGGTCCTAAGAAAGGCAGCACTGGTTCTGTCTGGGACCTTGGAAGATAGGAACACTTCAAGGGCCTATTCAGATCACCTCAGAAGTTGTGAGAAGGAAGACTACAAATTTAACAAGTCATGTGATGATGAACTCCTCCTTTTTGATCATCCTGAGATGTACAATTCACTTGTATCTCCCATTGCTCTACAGTGCCGTACAATGATACCACACATTTCTCTTCCCTGAACTATATTTTGGTGCTCATTCCTCCTCTCTCAACACCTCTCCCTCTCCCCTTGGATGTGATGTAGACCACAGCTGGAGACCCACACAATCGGCAGGCTTAGGTATACTATGAAGCATGGCAAACATCCTGGCTAGAAACCATACTTAAATATGGTTTGTCCAGCACACCGGTACCACATTGCTTCAGTAGAGACAGAGCAATGGTATTAACAATCTTTTAAGGTGAGCATAGAGCAGATAGTACCAGAGTATAGAGCCAAGTGATGCTGAATTTTTAACTTAACTACAAGCTGTTACATTTAAGAGCAAATGGGACAGCCACTTCCTAAATGAATGGCATGTCATCACCTTGAAATCTCAGGTTTTATGTGCTGGGCATTGAGGCTCAGGCATTTATTTTATTGTTAAGTTATGTCTCTAAATCACTTAATTGCATTAGAATGAAAAGATATGGTCAGATTTACGGGGCTAAAAAAGAAAACCGTGTGAGTGCTTTATCCCACAATGTGAATCTAATTATTGGTTTGCAGCACAGCATTTATTAGTCCTTTTCTCACTTCAGGCAGACTATGCTGCGAATCAGCATATAATAGTCTCTGGTTTTAAAAGGCTATTTGCATGTAAAGTAGCTATTTTATCTATCTGTGACAGTTCATAGGTAAAACGAATTCTATTTTAGCACAATACTAGTCATACAAACTTAAAATATATTCTTAAATAAAACTATTTCCACAAGAGCTATGACAATAGTGTAGATTCAGAGCAATGTAATTAGGAAGCATTAATAAAAGAGGTACAGCTTCCATCAATAATATATTTAGTTGTAAGTATACAGTATATAATAACAAAACTGGGGTCATGAGCATCTCCTCAAATATTATGTCCCATGTTGGAGACCTTTCGAGTTCTCCTTTGTACATTCTGTCCATGCATAGTCATTCTGAGATGCACAATTCACTCATGTCTCTCATTGCTCTATGGTGCTGTCAATGATAGAAAATTAATTTTTTTTCTGTTGAACTATACTTTGGTATCCATTACTCATCTCTTAATATCTCTTATCTCTCCTCCCTTTGGAACCTCCAGTGAACTTCATGTTACTTTATATTTCTTTGTGATCAATTTATGGCACAATAACAAAACAAAACATCTCAATTTCACAAGTGGGACAAAGACTTTCATAGACAACATCAACAGAGAAGAAAGAGGAATGACAAATAGGCAAATAAAAAGATGCTCCTCATATCACCAAGAAGATAGAAATTAAAGCAACTACCCAAGATACCAAAGCATGCTGATTAGAATGGCCTGAATCTACAGCACTGGCCACATTGAATGCCTTGCTATCAACCTGTATTTATAGATATTGGGCCTCTAAATGATACAGCTACTTTGGGAGATAGTTTGATAATGTTTTATAAAACTAAACACAATCGTAGCATATAATCTTGGCTGTCATTCTTTTTGGCATTTACCTACAGAAGCTAAAAATTTATATTCACTGAAAACCCTATACACATATGTTTACAAGATATATATAAACATACAGAGTATTAACACATCATATTTGGATTAAGCTTTAGATTTGAAATATAATGTGATTTATGTACATCAAAGTAGTCATACATACATAAACTTGATTTATATGCATAAAATTAATAAGAATATTTCAGACAGACTGACAGAGATCCAAAATAAATTCCAGAAACTGCTAGTGGCCCTGTCCCAATCACAATTCCTTCTTGTTCTTTACAAAGAATTCTCATTCTGTCATTTTCTCCCTTTATTTCTTTAGTTTTACTAATCCTACTTAAGCAGGCAGATTATTAAACATTGTAACACTAAGAAACAAAAACAACTAAACAGAAACAAAAAAAAACAAACCAAAACAGCAACAAACTTGTATTAAGCCTCTTCTAAATCATCTGCTCCTTGTCTCCTTCTTTTCCTTACAGTTGGTCTGGAAAACAGTCATTTGAATTTCAGGAGACATAATTTGTATTTTCCTCGTTGCACATTCATAGTGAAATCTGACAAATCAGAGGCTGATCGAAGGATAAGAGTGCAGGTGATATATTCCTTGATCAGGAGACATCTTGTAGCTATGCATCATGAGTTATAAAAATGAGCAATTTCCTCCTGTCATGGTTCACTTTCACTAAGGAATAGGGATCATTAAGAGACAGTTTGCTCATATACTCTTTGGTTATTGGGGGCATAGTTGATATAGGAAAGAAAAAAGAAAGTGATTCATTACTCTTATTGACCTGTTTTTAAGATAACAATTTGCTTTTCAGTCCTTCTCTGAAAGTGATCGGTTAGCTTCATTTTTCAATATTATTTCAATTCAAATTAAACAGACTTAATGAGTTTTATCTGCCACATGTCTAGACTTAAAGGAAACTCAAAATCTGTATCTCTGTTCTCTTCCAGTAGACCCCTGAGTCTTTGGACACTATAGTCCATTTTTGTTAACTGCTCTGCCACCTGGCTCGTTGAGCTATTTTACATCAATCTTATACATTTCCATTTTTAGTCATTGCTCCAATAAGTTCTGGTTAGTATTATTGCAAATTCAAGCCAGGACCTGCATTTTAGAGAATTCTTATATCCTCAGATCACTGTACCTTCTAGTTTTTTGAAAGATGAACACACACATACAAACACACATACATATCTGTACAACTTTAGATTAAATAACTCATATATTCATATTAAAAGTTTAACTGCATTTCAGAATTATATTAAAAAGTCTTAATAACCTTTCCATATACTTTTTCCATTATAAGTGTGTCTCTTGATGCATTTAGTATAATCACATTAAAGTGATTCACCAAGATAAATTTTAGAGGAGAATCACTCCTCTATTAGCACTCAGTCTTTATTTATGTTCAACCCTCCAGACCTATACAATCACTAACTTACAGAATTGCTATCAGTGGACCCAGTTTAGAATCCTATGACTCAAAGAAATTTTATTACACACACACACACACACACACACACACACACACACACACACACACACACACACGGGTTGTTTGAAACATATTCTCTGGTAGAAACACCTGAAGGGTTTTTACTCTCTTAGAAAGAAGGATCTCTACATGTTTATAATAGTCTGCCTCTGCCTTCTTTATAAGAAAGTCAGTTTTGCTGGGTATAAAATTCCTGGCTTCACAGCTACTAGGATTCTTTTTGAGTTGATTTTTTACAATGGCAGATGCTGGAATGAAATATGCACTGATAATTATGATATGAAAAGAGTCAAGATTGTGGCAATTACATCAGGAAACAATGGGCATTACTAATGCTGTATCTATAACAATTCATTATTTTTTCCCTTCAGGTACTTATTTATTTATTTATTTATTTTATTAACATCTCCATTCTGTTGTTAGCCAGCCAGGTTCTTGTCTATAGAACACAAGCTGTATTGCTGAATGGCCAACTTTTCAACATCTTTTTCATTTCCAAGTATATTTACATTTATATTACCTAAGCATTACACAACAAGAAGCACATTTTATCCAGAAAGAATCATTATATTCATAGCAGCAAACATGTTATAAAGTTTTAAGTATAGGAAGACAATTCTTCTACCATATCCCTTATAATAGAAGGACTTGAAAAAAATCAATGTTATCATACTTCTAGAGAATCAGATTTAATATGATATTTACAAAACAATGATTTCCTGTTCTATTATTTTAAGCCAGTGAAAAAGATCTTACTGTGAATAAAGGGCTGCTTTAGGTAACACAGTGTGTCAATAATCAAACGGGGCCTGAGAAACCAGGCTACTAGATGTAGAAACTATGCTTATCCCACTCATGAGACAGTCCTCAGTTCATTAGGTGGCTGTTTCCCATATAATGACTAGTTTAAGAATACCTCTAATTTCAAATGGTTTATCTATAGGCAAAACTTTGGCAATTTCCTTTAGAAATACAATTAGAAAAAAAAAAAGAAATACAATTAGAAGTAGAAAGAGCTGTAGATCATTACTTAAATGTCTATTTCAATTACAAATTCTCATGTGGTTAATATCCCATACAGTCAGGGTGGCAGAAGCAGTGAAAGACAATGATGCTGACTTTTTAAAAGTCACATTTATAGATTCCTAAAACACATTGAAATACTTTAAAAAAATAAAAACGAAAAAATCAAAAATCTTTACACCCATAGTCAGGCTCTACCAATTCACACTGCAGTCTTATAGTCAGAAATCTGCTTTACAGTTCATAAACAAAATCTCACTGGCTAGAAATAAAACACACTTTCTAATTACCTTGGGTTTCCATCATGAAGTGAATCCAGTCTCTGGTAGACTGACCGTGTCCTCCCCTTTCACAGGCACCTCCTTTATCTCCCAGGCCAGACTTCCTTTTCTCCCTGGCTTATTACTGAATAGTTTTCTCCCACAGTCGTCTTCCTCAAGCAAGCATGCATTACTTTTGAAGTTTCTTAAAGGAACATTTCCTGCTTGCAGCAAAAGGAAAAAAAAAGGCTCACCATTATGTCTTCCCTAACACTTCCCTTTCAATTAGATTCTGCAGGAAAAGAAAAAGTCACAGATGGTGCCAGATGCCTGAGGATTCCCCAAATCCTTCTATAGCAGAAATGAATGATAACTTTGCCATTTTGGAGTCTAAACACCTTTCAAAAATAAATCTATTATTTCAGCTTTTAAGGAGATAAAGGAATATGCAAAGAGACTTCAATGACATACTAAGAATATAAAATGTACTATACCTTATGCCGTATTTGGTTTGGCATGTGTGCATACATACATGTGACTATAAGCCAACTCTGTCTTTTTAAGCTGCTTTTGTTAATGCAAAAACCTAAGTAATTGGATCTGGGATTTGTCAAGGATTCATGACCAGTCTGTTTACTTAAGCTTTGTTTCCATTTTCATGTGAACTGAGAATAGTATTAACAGCTACTAGACATTGTTTTAGAAAAATACCTTCTGAAATAGAAACCTATAAACTGGCCATAAAGAAGAACATTCAATTATCATTAAGCAAAGTCAATTTTTATAAACCTGATGTTTGGGGGCGGGGAGGTGACTTTCAAGACTTTATGGTTTATATCCTACTCAGAAAAGTTTTAAAAATGTCAAATCTTAGAAAAGGTGAGAACAATGGATTCCTGAGTAAGACCAGAGTCAAACCTTATGATTGAGTTTTCCCTCCCCACGTCTATTGGGATTTTTGTTATTTTTGTGTTCTTAAGAATTATTAAAGTTTCAATATGGACATTCAGATAGAGAAAATAAATTTATAGTGGAAAGGTTATTGAAATAGAGAAGTTAGTATTATGACAGCTTATCATGACTTCCTGTGCATTTTTCTGTCTCTATTTTCCAGAGCTGAACTCATATTACACATACATGGAGTTTTGCATCTTGCTTTGTTTATTACATTCATACTTGCTCATTCATTTAAGTAAATCGTCGAGGATATGTTTTAAGAGTTGCTCAGCATTCCATGATCTATTTGGTCCTCCATTCCTTTTCTATTGAATAATTTGGGTGCTTTCCTGTTTGGGGTGTGTGTGTGTGTGTGTGTGTGTGTGTGTGTGTGTGTGTGTGTGCACTTGCACTCATGTGCACACTCACATGTGCATGCACCTGAGCGCGCATGCACACACACACACACACACACACACACACACACACACACACACACACACTCATTAACTCCTTGAAATCTTGAGTATTTCCTTTGGATATACTCCTCAATGTTTAATAAGTAAGCCTATGTAAATACATTGACCAAGGATGTTCTTATGTATTTGATAGTTTGGAGCAGTGGTTCCCAACTTTCCTAATGCTGTGACCCTTTAATATAGTTCCTCATCTTGTAATGATGCCAACCATAAAATTATTTTCATCACTACTTCATAACTGCAACTTGGGTACTGTTGGAATCATAAAATGAACATCTGTGTTTTCTGATGGTCTTAGGTGACCCCTGTGAAAGAATTGTTTTCTAATGAGGTTGTAACCTACATGTTGAGAACCACTGGCTTAAAACAATGTAGCAAATTCTATTCCTACCAGACATGACTAAGAGTAAGACTGTTCTTGCCACACTTGGTGATTACCATAGCTTATTTTTCAATGCATTATTTTAAATGATGTCTTTTAGGCTTTGAAAGTACATAATTTTTATTTTGTTAATTTGGTAAGAATAACAGTTTGGAGCGATGTCAATCTTAAGTATTGATGTTTTATTTTAAATATCTGTAAAGTGCTTAGGTGACTGCTATGTTTTATCTATCAGGAAGGAAAGTAATGGAAAGACAAATAAGAAGAGCAGGAAGGACAAGACAAAGTGGTCAGAGGTGGAAGTGGGAAACTGACTACTCATTCCCTCACTAACTGTGCTCTGTCTTCTAAGAAATCCTACCTCTGATGTACCTCTGTGAAAAACATAAGCAGATGCCACCTCAGAGCCTCTAACTAGTTAAACCATAGGGACACCTATTTGAAACTTCTCTTTTGAGTACACTAATAGCACTCAGAGCAAAATACTGGATGAAATGCTTACTGTAAGTATTTAGACTAAGATGAGTAGGCATTTGGTCAGATTTTGGACAGTTACTTTTATAAAATGGTAATAAATACGAGTTTTCCTTTCTCACTTGTTGTACGTGAAAATAATATAAAATGCAAATAGGTAACTGGACTCCAAATTTTTATTCTGGAGATATTTATTAAAGTGCTGTCAACACAGGGTAGATTTGTAAGCTATTTCTAAATGCTTTCTGGAACTCTCTAATCACATAAAAGCATTCCACTTGTATTTATGTCTGTTGATAAAGGCAAACTATTTTATTTTCATTTGAAATGCAAAGGTACTACTTTTTCCCACTTCACATTCTTTTCTCAGAAAATATATCACAAACATTGAGATAATTTTAAAGTGTAGATAACACCCATATCATTTAGTGCTCACAATTACTTTCATCCCCAATATGTTAGACTTACAAAGAAAAGGCTGAATGTATACTTTCATTTTCAGAGTGTAGGTATAAATTTTATAGACATTTTGAATTGAACTTGATCCTAATTCAGAGTAAAAAGGCAGCTGCAATGCTGAAATCACATTTGCATATTGAAATCACAATTACATATTGTAAGCTTTTGGCTACATATACTTACTGGACAATGAAAGTACTTTATTGTAGTGAAGAAGCAGGTGAAGGATAAAAACACAGTGAAGGAAAATGAGAATGTTCCTAGACTGGTGAAAAATTCAAGAGACTTCTATGTGTTTTGAAACACACTTAAGGATCATGAACAAGCAATTTCAGATGCCACGTAATAAAAGAGTATGCTACTAAGTGTTTTGATTACACCATAGTTTAGTTTTCATAGCTTAAGTTGCTCTTTGTTGATAGGAAATTGGATTGTTATTGGCTCTAGATTTCTGCTGTCTTATGTTTTATAAGGGTTAGATGTTGAGTAAGGAAATTTGTGGCGCCAACCACAGTTAACACTGATTTTGGTCACAATATGTGCCCAGGGTCATGAGCTTTAGAGCAGGATCTAATCCCAGGTTACTGAATTGTTACACAGATAGGAAAGGAATTTCAGTGCATCTATAACACAGGTATTATATAATTCTCCAGTACTTATACTGTAAAAAAAGTGTATGCACCATGCACACATGAATATACAACACACACACACCACACACGCTCTTAAACACATGCCCACCCAACTACCTCATAAATATTGTCTTATTACAACTATTATAATTACAGGTCTTTTTCATATTCTTCAGCCCACATTTAAAAATCAACTCCTAAACTCAGAACTCATTGTATGTCTCTGTTCAGAAAGTGATACCTTCCAAATGTCCCAAGGCCAGCTCCATGTCATTCAGATTGTGGCTTCAATTCCACCTTAGGCTGAAGGTTCATCAGCTCCTGGTTCACCCCTCATCACTCTATACCATATAATTCTAAAGCACACACAAGTGTCTGAACTTATCATGTTAACATACTTCAAATTATTTGTATTATCATAAAAATTTCATAAAAGCAAGGACTCTCATTGCTGAATCATCCAGAATCTAGGACATAGCCTGGCATATGATAAATACAATAAACACAAACATATTTGCTAAATAATGAGTCAAAAAGGCATAATCAGGCTAATGATAAGGTCTGGTCAGATAACAGGGAAAAGCCAATAGCAATTCATTCCGTAGGCTTCAATTTTGAGTTTTGTTATTTTCTGTCTAGTCAGAGCCTGAGAGAGAAAAACTTCAATGTCAGTGTTGGAGTGGCTGTGTGAAGTGATAGGCAAGCCTAAATGGATGAATGCAGAGTGCTTTCCACCTGACTGATGAAATGTAGAAGAGAAAAGTAAGGAGATGAAATTGTTTATTATTTACTTTTGGTTCTAGGGATTGAATCCAGGACCTCACATACCTGAGCACACCCTGTACTCCTGCCAACACTTTCTGGCCTTAATGACTGTTTAATAACTGTAAATGCCAAGTTGCAACCAAATATTAGAAACACAGAAATTGGCATAAGTGAGAAAGAAACTGTAGCCATAGTTCTAAGAAGAGCATGCACCAGTCTGGCAACATAAGGTTAAACAAGCAAAGCCTTCAAGCTAAATGATGCATTGACAGCCAATGAGACATCTCTTTCGCTTATCCTTTCTACCGAGTAGCAAGTAAAACACACTGAGGTGAGGAGCTGTAGAAAATATATGCTCTCTCCTGTGCTTGTCCATTAGAGCTCTTGGTGGGACCAAGAGTTAGCCACTAATGGCGCTACTTCAGAGTAGTGGCGTACTTCAAGTTAAGATAAACATAAAGTTCTTATGTTCCAAAGTAAACATTCCTCTCCACACTTGTGCTTACTCCAGTATCAATACAAATGAATTCTCAGCTAAATTTTAAGAGCAGAATTGTTTGGCTTGCTCTGATACAGCAGGGAAGCTCTCAGAGAAACATATCACAATGCAGCAGACATGGATTCAGTTAATAAGATGATTAACCCTAAGGTCTGCTGATGATCCATATTCTAGAATGTTTTAAAACTAATTAAAAACACACAAACTACGTCTGTGCCATAAAATTGTAAGACATTTTGCAAACAAAACGTTCAGAAGACTTATTTTAGAAGGATCCTAAATCATAAAAAATTTTAACCAAAGCAAAATTTTGTATGTGTTTTTATATAATTAGTAGAAGATAACTAAAACAAATCAGTATCACGACCACATTTTATAGAACCGACCATGTAGGTAAAATTCTAGGAGTAACAATTTGAAAGAAAGAATCCTGGATCAGCACACTTGTATTAAATCCAGCTCATTAGCAGATATGCATTTTGTCTATGTTCCATTGCCAACTCTAATCATATGTATAATCTTTGCAAGGCCCCAGAGTCATGAATAGTTGTCCATTCTGTAGTACTATTTATTCTGTTTTTGTTTCAGTAGTAACTTTGACCAATACATATATTTCCAACAGAGTAATGAATCTTCTATAAACAGCATTTATATCTGAGAAAATTTCAATCTGCAGAAGTTTGGAAGTGATAATATACATATGTATGTATGTATCTATATATATGTATATGTATGTACAAATATATATTATATCTATGTCATTTTTCAATTAAATATATTTCATCATCAGCCATGCAGTCAGATTCTGATAGAAATCTCCCTTCAGTCAATGGCTTCATGATTCTGTCACGAATTTTGAATTACTCACACTACCCTGTTTTTGTTTGATTTTTTTATTTCTCCTAATCCACATATCTAACCTAACCTAGATATCTACACCATCTGTCACCAAAAACGACCCCGACCCTCCTACTTTGGGCCAATTAAGTAGTCCATTTTCCATGACTCATCAGCTTGCCTAACTTCCAACTCCCTTCCACTCCTCTTGTCTTTCATAGCCTGTAATTGTGATAGACATTATCAATACCTTAAAGACCATGTTAAACACAACTGAAATCTCCATCTCCATGCTTGGTATGAAGTGCTGAGCCATGAATAAGAAAAAGGTGACCATTATGAGCCTGTGGTCACTACTCCCAGAAACATTCCTTTACACCTGTTCTCTAGAACAGAACTTTCACCTCACATATGATCACCTCAAATGTCCATCCTCTCCCCCATGAACCTCCAAAGATGGCTTTGTCATATAATTCTCTGAGTCGGTAACAGGGCGCCCAAGGTGACAATTTCACAAAAATGTTACCACTAAATCTACATTGGCTTTAAAACTCATTTCCTCCTTTACTTTCTTACACTGCAGAAGAAGGGCCCTTCCTCAGGCCATCTGTCTTCTGGAGCCCATATGCCCCCATGTGCTTAAAGACTTGAACTAATCCTTATTTTCCTCCACCTTCTCTTCACTTGGATCAGGTTGGATCTATCCTGACACTCCCTCAAAAAGACTCTCAGATACAGTAGTGAGTTCTCTAGTCATCTATATAACAACCCCTTCTCCCAAGGTTCCGTGATCGCTGCAGAAGAGTGTCAGTAACCACAGTCCTCAGCCATTTTCCCCTGGGCCTGTTAAATTGTCAGTGCTTTCATATTGCCATGGCATCCATCTAATGGATACAGCTTCAAAGATGGACAATATAGAAGATTGTTTCTGGTAAACAACTTCTATTAAAAACAGACTCATAGGAAAAATAACCTAATATTACACAAACCCACACCACAATGATTGGTGTAGATAATATAAATGAAAATGATTTGAAATATTGGTTTCAACAATCACTATGAACTGAAAAGTCATTCAACATAACTGAAACTTAAAATTTGACCACAATGGTACTGAAATTCCAGTTTTTATGGAGTACATGAGAGAAAAACACTGTCAACTTTTCATTTGAGACTGAGGGAAAGACCAACCAATAACCGGCCCAACTTGAAACCCATCCTACAGGTAGGCACCTATCCCTGACACTATTAGTGATGCTCTGTTATGTTTTTCAGACATGAGCCTAGCACAATGTACTCTGAGAGTCTCCATCCAGCAGTAGACTGAAACAGATACAGAGACCCACAGCCTATCACTGGACAGAGCTCAGGGACTATTATGGAAGAGTTGGGAGAAGGATGAAGGAACTCCATAGGAAGACCAACAACGACAACTAACTTGGAACCTTGGGGCTCTCAGAGACTGAACCACCAACCACAAAGCATACATGGGCTGGAACGAGGCCCCTAGCACATAAGTAGCAGATGTCTAACTCAGTCTTCATGAGGGTCCTCCAACAACTGGAGTAGCTGTCCCTAAAGCTGTTGCCTGTCTGGATTCCATTCCCCTAACTGGGTTGCCTCGTTTCGCTTCAGTGGGAGAAGATGGGCCTATCCCTACAGAGACTTGATATACCAGGGTGGGGGAATACCCAGGGGAGGGAACCTCATCTTCTCAGAGTGAAAGGGGAGGGAGATCAGGGGAGAGGTTATGTGAGGGGGGTAAAATATCTAAGAGTCTAATGTGGCAGCCTAAGGAGCCAAAGGTCCTACTTGGAGAGGCAGAACTCTGTAACTATAGGCTTTAGGAGCATTCTTTTACCTGACTGTGAGCATGACATTTCGATGCCAAAGCATGGCTTTCCACTCCTCTCTTGTCAGACTCCTCTATGGATGTCTCCTCTAGCTCGTTCACCGATTCAAACTTGGGAACTGCTTACATCATTTCTCAGAAATACCAATAATTCCTTCCTTGGTGGAAGGAGGACTCCGTACTTTCACCGAAGTGGAAGTTGCTCAATGCTTCACTTAGGATTTGTTAATAATAAGTATATTTCTTCAACCCTTTAAATTACACTGACCATGTGACTTTCTCTGGCCAATGAGCTTATGAACTAGATTCATCTGGTTCAGATGGAAGCATTAAAAGCCAGTTCCTAGCAGACTGTCACAATTCAGGTAGATTGTGAGGGAGATACTACTTGATAGCCAGGATGCATTTCCACAGGTCTATATCTAATGTCTCATGTGCAAGGAACTACACTAACTAAAGAGTCACAAACAGTTCATCAGACACAAACTGATTCCCTTGCTTTATGGTGTCCAATACTCACTTGTCAACCAGGTCAAAGGCTGGGACAACTCCTATTATTTACAGATTAGTATCAATAAGTTTTACAGGTGGAATTCTGAATGAACTCTATACAGAATGCTTCACAAATTGCTGAGGCAAAGTGCTCACAGTGATAAAACTTCTAGCTTTTCAAAATAATCATAAATACAGGAGTGAGGTTTACACAGTGTGAAATACAACAGAACCTTAGTAAGAAAGAGGTTTGATTTCTGTAATTTTGGGCAAGGAAAGGTAATAATTTCATTTTGCCTGAAATGCATGGTGTTCCAGAGTCAATTCTACATACTGGCACATTTCTTTTAAATTACAAATTAAACTCACCAATTATAATGGGATATTCAATGTGTGACAGCTATAACTCATCAGCCATGAAAATGTAATTATAAATATAAGTAAATTGACTATTCTCTAATATGTTTTGCTAAACTAAACCTTTCTATATTAAAAATATTAGCCATTTTTACAAAAGTTTCAGTGACAAATGCCAAATACTAAACTGATAAAGTGTATGCAGAGACCAATCTAAATGTGTACAAAATTATAAGGCTAAACACATTAGGACAAAATAACAAAGAAATAGCATCATTTGATAAAAGGAATTAAAATTGTTTTTTTCCAAGAAATTAGCATAAATGTGGCATTAAATGGTTTAGAAAACTTTGTCTGGATCGGAGGATAGTTCCCTCAGGTTGAAGAGAATGTGCAGAATCCTTTTCACATTTGCTCTTTATCATTTCCTCCTAGGCTTGTAATTTCAGAAAATGCCCCAACAATGTCAATTCAATTTAAAAGTCCACAATAAATGACCTAGTATATTTAATAATGATTTAATTTAGATAGAGTCTCTAGCTCACTGGTTTTCAGAACTCATCTTTTTCAGAGAACCAGCAGGCACATAACAGATAAAAGGGGAGATATAGTTTCTGTGTGTGTGTGTGTGTGTGTGTGTGTGTGTATGTGTGTGTGTCGGGGACTGACTGAAGGTCGAGGGTGGGTGGAGCCACAAATCTTATAGAACAGAATTTCTCAATCTGTGGGTCGAGACCCATCTTGGGGGTAGTATGACCCTTTACCCTAAGACCATTGGAAAACACAGATATTTACATTATAATTCATAACAGTAACAAAATTACACTTATGAAGTAGCAACAGAAATAATTTTATGGATGGGGTCACAAGAAGAACTGTACTAAAGGGTTGTAGCATTAGGTAAGTTGAGAACCATTCTTATAAGGGAATTAGTGGTCATGCAAATTTTCAATCATGTTATTATATTCTTTCCCTCTCACCTACCCAAGCCTTCCAGCCCAGCTGCTGGGTCATGTTATCAATTTACAAATTTTACTATAAATGTCATTGAAAATATTTTCTGTCGGGATTGTAACAAGTAAAGGTCACAGAAAAGCCAGTGAGGAGCTCAGTTAATGACCACTTACTAAATGCTTTCCAGTATGAGGCCAGTATGAGGCTTAAGTAAGAGCATTCAAATGCAGCAGAAACTTAATCTTCCTTTTGGAAGTAAGTTCAAGTTATTGGGGAAACACAGCAGGTTGGTTAGTTTTGTCAGTTTGACACAAACCTAGACACACCTGGGAAGAAGGTGAGGCATTGGTTCCAAGCAGATTGGCCTGTGGGTGTGTCTGTAGGGCATTTTCTTGATTGCTAATTGATGCAAGACACACAATTCCATCGTTGTTTTAGTGAAGAAATGTCTGAGGGGGTTCAAATGGAACCCTTTCAGTTGGCTTTTCTCTTATTTTCTCATCATACTCAAACTCAAAAATACCTGATTTTGTTCACTTTTTTTTTTTATGAGTCTGTTCAAATTTTCCAGTTTGGGTTTTTGAAGTTATATTTTCTCATGAAAACAGAAGGTCCACAAGGGCTGATTTGGACTCAAAGCAGAGTCTGGCACAGTCTGCCGAAGGTGACTTGTCCCACTGTTGTGTGACAGTTTCAGATGAAACATTCCATTCTGTAGGGAAGTGGTCTTAAACTAGAAGAGAAACAACTCAAAATAGCTCCAGGAAGTCCCTGAAATTGAAAAGATTAACCAGGGACCTTCCTCTCGGGGTAAGCAATAAAGCTGCAAAGAAGAATCTCAGACAAGCCAAACTGCAAAGACAAATCTGAGACCAACAAGATAAGACCAATAAGAAGCAGAAACCAGCATTGTTGCCTGGAAGAGAACTAAACGAACCTAGGCATTGGAAAGGATGCTCTCCTACTGAGCTGCCTGCAGGCTCTGAAGGCTGTGCAGCATGCTCAGGGTTCCCACCTTTGGGAACTCTCACCCCTTCTGGGGTGGGCTTTGGAGATGTAGCTGTCTTTGAGTACTCCAGTAAAACCCATTGGCTCATCAACTTGGAGTTTGTATTTTGGTCTATTGAGGGTTCCCTCCCTTTCTAGGGTGAATGTGTGCTGTGTCTCCAATATAAAGTTTTCTTTGCAGAATACCCACACCATGGCTGTTCATTGTGTGTTTTCTCTGCATGTTTCATCTAATCAATATTTTGCCCATCCAGGACCACCTTGGTGAGCCTGATTTGGGATACCCCAAAAATATACCTGTGAGACCTTCCTCTTTGATGAGGTTACTCAAACTGACCCCTCCAAACTTCCAGTCTTTTTTTTTTAAGATTTATTTATTGTTATATGTAAGTACACTGTAGCTGTCTTTAGACATGTCAGAAGAGGGTGTCGGATCTCGTTTCGGATGGTTGTGAGCCACCATGTGGTTGCTGGGATTTGAACTCAGGACCTTCTGAAGAGCAGTCAGTGCTCTTGACCACTGAGCCATCTCTCCAGCCCCCTGAACTTCCAGTCTTCTAGTGGGTAAATATTTGGTCCTTACTGCACTGTAGGCCTTTCTAGGCAGTTATCTCAATAAGGATGTGGATGTAAGAAAATGGTTGATATTTTGGCTTTTTTTTGCACTTAAATTATATATTTACAGATCATAACTAAAATACCTTTCATATATTTAAGAGAGAAAGATAAATTTGAGCCCAGTTCTTGAACAGTGCTTGTGCGTGCTGTTGAAGTGGATGGAATTGTATTCCTGGATTTTATTTGCTTTTGTAATTACTCTTTGTTTTGGGGAAAGTTTAGTACATACATGTTTAAAATTAAACATGAGTTATTTTATGTTATCAAATTTTAGTTTCAAAAAATACAACAACCAAATTGGTGTTAAATCTCTCTCCCTCTCTCTCTCTCTCTCTCTTTTTTTTTTGTGCTCTGGTCGCTAGGAAACCTGTAGATACATTTCTGTCCAATGCTTAGATGATTAACACGTTGGCAAAGTCTATGCTAATCTTATCTGCAGCTATCATACGCCCTGACTTTCCACAGTTCTGCTTGATCATGCACAGTTTCTGTAAGTCATTTTCATCCTTTGCAGAATGAGGCAGGAGACAGACGGATTGTCTCGGAGTCATCTGCAAGCAGATTGTGGCAGACAGAGTGTGAAATAAAACATCAATATATCCTAATTTTCTAAGGGATTTCGAAATAATTTAGTGATTATCCATCACTAAAATACATTCCAAAAACAACTTCTAATCCTCCAAACATTCCAAAGGTCTGAATCTTAGCAAGTCAGAAATGTCCCCCATTACTAAGCACACATCTCTCTTTCTGCTCAGCTTCTCAGTTTCTCTCCTCCCATGTTTTTTCCCTTCCTTGGTGGCCTTGAGGCTTGAATGCATAAGCTAGTTGTCTTAGTAACTTTTCAATAACCTTTGTACTGTTGTTTTAGCATGGGGCGTAACGTAAAGGGGGATTTTGCTGCAATTAAAATAAAAGTCACCCTCTGCTTCCTCAGTCTTGGACCAAATACTCTACCTTTTTTTTGTTTGTTTATGGAAAGGTAGACCTCCCTCTCATCGTAGAAGAATAAATAGTCCTCCCTCCCATAATGGAAGATTAGTCCTCCCATCAGTTTGGTGTCCAAGAGGTTGGTTATGTTCTTCTAGTTGAGACTCAATAACAGCCTGTTTCCTTCAGCATGAAATGCCTCCAGGTGTGATCCTTTAATTTAAGGAATAAAGTAGGTTTTAAAATCAGGTTGGCATTTCATTAAGTTAATAGCTTGTGTGGCTATGTCCTGTCTCAGTTTTTTTGTCAAATTAGTGCATTTAAATCTCATTTAAATGCTTGTTTTTCTAACAGTCACCTCCCTTCTATCCACACTTCATTATATAGCTTGATGTTGGCGGGTTCTGCCAAACCTAGTGAAGGTTTCTGTGACTATCCTTTTATCATTTCAATTCTTTCTCTTTTTTGGCTTTTTATCCTCCAGGGACTTGCAGTTTGAGTAAAGTAAGACAAGAACAAAAGAACTAGTCTGTTTCTTAATTTGCAATGTCTCAAGGGGTAGTCAAGCTATAGAAATCCTCTATGGCAACCAAAGATGTTTTATCCAGATTGTTCTTCAGAACATCAGTGCCACCATGACCTAGTAAATGCATTTTTGGTTGGATATAGTTGTTGGTACTTTCTACCCAACAAGCATGAGTTGGTATATGTAAAACACTTGGGACTGGAGAGATGGCTTGGGAGTTAAGAGCACTTGCTGCTCTCACAGGGGATCTCAGTGCACTCATGGTGGCTTAGAACCATTGGTGAATCCAGTTCCAGAGAATCTGATGCTCCCATCTGGTCTCTGTAGGTGTCTGGCATTCATGTGGTACACATATAAGCATGCAGGCAAACATGCATAGAAAAACACTTTATTATTACTGTGTAACTATGTGCATGAGCATGCAATGGGTATGTGAAGATCAGAAGACAACTTTCTTGAGTCAGTTTTCTCCTTTTCCCTTTATATGGGACCTAGGGATCAAACTTAGGTCATTGTACTTACATGGTAGCTCATTTACTCACTGAACTGTCTCGCCTGCCATGATATGTAATATTTTTACGCTCTTTTTTTCTACATGTAAACACTTATTTTGATATGCCTTTCTTAAGTTTACTTTATTCATTCGTATTTGTAAATTTTCAATAACACGTTTGATTTAATTACTCTTATTCTACGGCATCGATTCCTAAAAATTGTTCCTGTAGATAATTCTACCTTAGTTTTGCCATTTTAAAAATGGGAGGTTATAGTGAATTAACTGTGTAAAATACAAGGGAAAAATAAAAATTATGTTATTTCTTTACATTGAGGCTTCAAGAAATATAGGGAATGTGACTTTTTATTACACCCAAAACTACAGACTTATTCTGGCACATCGAAGATCTAGTGAGTGCATTCTGAATGCTTGTATATTTACCATCCCCAGTGAGGATTTCATTCCCCTCGAGTATACTATAGAGCAATATACATTCATCTTAATAAATAAGATGAAATCTTAATACATAAGAATATACATTATTATTAATAAAGGCCATTTCTACTTAGTATTCATCTTATCTCTACTTATTTATGTATAATTATTATGGTTGTTTGAACTCCATATACAGACTTTGAAAAAAAATTATGGATTGGCTTCTTAATGTTACTATCTTAATTGAGCTAATATCCTTTACATTTCTGAATGTGTTCATAATAAGTTTGTCAGACAGGTGTTTCCTGTCCTGCTCACACAGTGATAGACTAGAGCTTCCTGAATTCATTATTCCCGATTTATAATTGTAATGGTAACTGTCTCATGGAGTACAGCCCAAACCAGAGGTGCCCAGTTTCCTCAACTTTACAACATAAATCTGAGAATTATTTTTTAAATTATGTCAGTGTAGGGCTACAGATATCTATCTAATGGTGATCTATAATTTTCACAACATTCCTAACTCTCACTGATGAAACCAGAATCTTAAATTTTGGCTGCTTAGCAACTCTTCAGTGACATAATTTATGAAAATGAACTTTTCTAGGAAATTCTTTGATCTACATGTGTGTAGAGAACTTTATAGGTATATGAAATTAAGTCATGAAGAAATTAGCCATGTTGGGGAATATTTCTATGAAACAACTGCATGTTTCCATTTTGAAACAAAGTCAAATAACTGGCCACAGGTAGAAAAAGGTTTTCTGGTCAAATTCATGGTAGCCAATTCTCCTGAATGCATTAGGAAAACAAAAAAACAATTATTAGGTGATGAAGTGATTAGGAGAAAAAGGAAGGGGAGATCTACACAACCAACCTAGCACTAACTACTTCTCCTATGGCAATCACACTGTGGAGAGTAAATATGTACTGACAAATTATAACCATAGTAATCAAAGCAGAGATATTGGAAATGACCTAAATCTCAGTATTTATAGGACACTCAAGAAAAAATATAGTAAGAAGATAAATCTTTATGAACCAACAATTGAAGATTATTTTAAAATAGAAAAGTATATAAGAAAATATCCTAATTTTTTTCTTCAAACAAAATGCAAAAACAAAAAAAATTCACAACAAATTAAATTACATAGTGAAATTGACAGCCAAATATGGTGAAGTGACATTTTCAGGGAAGGTGCTTTTCATTGTCTCCTCTGTTAAAGGTAGTCAAAGAATCAAAACCACACTACTACCCTTGACCTATAGGTTTCTACCATGTTACATCCATATGTAGCTTGGGTTTCACATCCAGTGTCCCAGTCTAGACTGGACACACCTGCCTATGCTGCAACCAAACTCCAGGCTTCCACCAAGACCCATAATGCCTCCTCCTGACCAACAAACTCCTGCCACACCATATACAATCTTCCAACCCCAAAGCTCCATATACTGATTCAGGTTCTAACCCTGTGAGTCTGCCTGGTCCTTCCTTCCATAATGCCCCTCTCTCCCCCCAAAAAATCCTCCAAATACACCCCTATAGTCAAGATTTGAACCAGGATGCACCAGTACTGGTGTCCACATGACCTCATTCCACCTAAGCCATACCCAACATCTAGGCCAAACTCAACCTCCACATCTCTTCTTCTGCCCCAATCTGATCTGTCTATATCAGATATGGAACTAATAAAAGAAACCTACATGCACAAATCTCATTGTAAAAATATAAACAAATTTAAAGAGAAAAGCAGTTATCTCCCCTGTAAAATCCAGCAGTTCTGTAAAAGTGTTTGCCAAATGAGAATTACACAGAAGAAACCAGGACACAGAATTTAAAAGAATAATTATAAACATCATCACAGAATTTAAGGAGTTTAAAGAAGACACAAAGAAACAGTTCAATGAAATTAAGGAGAAAGAACTCAAAGAGAATATGTCCCTGAGTGGTGCCCAAGAAAATAAAAACATAAGGCTGATGGAAATGGAAAAGACAATCTAGTACTTGAATATAGAATTTGATAAAGAGAAATACTGAAGCTGAAATGAAGATGGCATTTCAAAACCAAATAATTCAACTAGAAAACTCAAAACTCATTTACAAGTAGAATGAGTCATGCTGAAGAACAAATATCAGGACTCAAACACAGAGGCTCTAGACCAAATAAATAATGAAAAAAATAGAAGAAATTATCATACAGGAAATGTGGGATACCATTGAAAAACTAAACCTTTAAGTTAAAGCGTAGATGAGGGAGAAGTATCCCAAGATAATAGCACAGAAAAGATCTTCAACAATCTCACAGAAGAAAACTCCAAATTAAAGAAAGAGACACATATAGATACAAGAAGTATACAGAACTGCAAAAAGACAAGACTAGAAAAGAATGTCCCTACAGAGTATCATACTTAAAACATTACATATACATAATGAACAAAGGGTATTGAAAGTTGCTGCAAACCATCCAACCAACCAACCAACTAAGCAACCAAACAAAAAATAAACAAGAAAACTACCAAGCATGAGTCACATGTAAAGTAACATTATCAACATGATAGCATACTTCTCAATGGAACCAATGAAAGCAAGAGAAGCCTGGGGCACTGCATTACAAGTCCTGAAAACCAGGATGACCAACCTAGACTATATACCCTGCAAAACTAGCTCCCAAAGTAGAAGGAGAATGAAAAAATTCCAGACATAAATATACTAAGAGAAAAATTATATCCAACAGATCAAACTAAAGTAAATATGGGAATGTATATTTTGGGCTAATGAGATAAATGAGCATATGAAACAAATCTTCATAAATTCAAAAAGATTGAAGTAACTTCATGCATCTGCTCTGACCACATCTACGCTTTAACTTAAAGGTTTGGTTTTTCAGTGAAAAGAGATTGAAGCCATAATTACTAAGCCATAAAGTACCACTAAAAACACAAGCAATAAAACCAAATATCAACAATAGGATGACCGCAATTAACAACTTTAAATATTAATGGTATTAGCTCTCCAGTCAAAGGACACAGGCTGGCTGAATCAATCAAAAACTAAAATCTATCAGTCTTTGTCTACAAAAAACACACCTTAGCTTTAAAGATAAGTACTACCTTAGCATAAAAGGATGGAGAGAAGTATTCCCATCACATGGGACCAGGGAGCAAACAGCCATCATTATCCTAATAGCTGACAAAATAGCCTCTAAACTAAAACCAGTAAGATAAAGAAAAACATTTCATTCTAGTCAAAGGAATAGTTATCCAAGAATACATCACTATCCTAAGTATGTATGCACCAAACCCAATTTTATAAAAGGTATGTACTAGGTATAAGGACACAGACTAACATTAATAATAGGTAGGTGATTTCAAAAATAGGTCATCTGGACAAAACATAAATAGAGAAACATGAGAATTAACTAATATATAGTCCAAGGAACTTAACAGACATCTACACAATATTTCACCCTAACATCCAAGAATATACATTCTACTCATTAGCATACCAGGGTTTTCTATAAAATAGACTGCAAAATCTTCATAAATTCAAAAATATTGAAGTAACTTCATGCATCTGCTCTGACCACAGCATAACTTAAAATCGACACCAAACAAATCTCTAGTAAAAACCCAAATTCATGGAGTTAAAAGTCATTAATGAATACTTAATGGATCAAAGAAGAATTCAAGAAAGAAAAAGTTTCCTAGAATTAAATGAAAATGAAACACAACAGAAAACCTCTGCAACTCATTGAAAGCATACTTGCAAGGGAACTTTTATAGGTTTAAGTGCCTATATTAAGAAATTCAAGCCATGGTGGCACTCTCGGGAGGAAGAGGCAAGCAGATCTCAGTGAGTTCGAGGCCAGCCTGGTCTGTAGAGTAAGTTCCAGGACATCCAGGGTTACAAGGAGAAACTCTGTCTAGAAAAAACCAAGCCAAAACCCAAACCCAAAACAAAAACAAAAAACAGAAAACAAAACAAAACAAAATACTATCAGAATGATTCTTGATATCACTCAAAAAAAAAAAACTTGGGAAAAAACATAACCAACCAAATTCAAAGCAAAAATTAATGAAAGAGAAGTGAGAATGATATCAAAAAACAATAGACCCTAGATTCTTTGACATGACTAGCAGAGAGAGAGAGAGAGAGAGAGAGAGAGAGAGAGAGAGAGAGAGAGAGAACGAACCAAAGTCAAAAGAATCAGAAATCAACAAAGAAACAGACACCAAAGAAATTCAGAATATTATAAGGAAATACATAATAAAAAGTGTATTCTGTTAAATTGGAAAACTTAAGAAGAAATGGATGAATTTCTAGATTCAGCCAAACCACCAAAAATAAACCAAGAAGAAGTCAAACACCTAAACTGACCCATAATGAATGAGGAGATTAAAATAGTAACTAAATTTTTCCAAACTAAAAAAGTCCAGGGCCAGATGGATTTACATCAAAATTCTACCAGACTTTCAAAGAAAATCTCAAGCCAATCATTCTTAAACCATTCAAAATAAAATAAAAAAGAAAAGAAAAAGAGCAGCTCCAAATTCCTTCTATGGAGTCAGTATCACTCTGATACCAAAACCAGATAAGAGACAATAAAAAAGGAAACTGCAGATCAGTATTCCTGATGAACATAGATTAACAATTGCTTAACAAAATATTTGCAAATAGAATACAAACACATACCAAAATGTCTGTATGCCATTACCAAAATGGCTTTATTCCTGAAATGCAGAAATAACAGAGGCAAGTTAATAAATGCAATAAAAATTCATAAACAAACTTTATAAGAAAAAAAATCACACAATCATTTTAGTAGATTTAGAAAGAAATTCTTTGATGAAATCTGACAGGCCTTCCTGATAAACATCCTAGAGAATGTTGGGCTAGAGGGAACATACCTCAACAGAATAAAAGGCATATATGAGAAGTTAACAGACAATATCATCCTAAAGAGCATGAAGTAATTACAACACAGTCAGGAATGAGACAGGAATGTCTATTATGACACTCCTTTCAAAATTGTCCTTGAAGAACTAGCTATAGCAATAAGGCAAGAGGAGAAAACTAAAGGGATACACATGGGGAAAGAAGTTAAGCTAATTGACCATATTTGCAGATGACAAGATTTTACTTATTAGAGAACTCCCTCCCCCCCAAAAAAATACTCATCAGAAAACTCCTAGAAACAACAAATTCAACAGTGAGACTGAATATAGAATCAGCTTGCATAAAGCAATGCCCTTTCTATACATGAACAACGACCATTGCTGCAGAGGAGGAAGGAAACTCTCTACAGCTGAAGCTGCCAATGCATTTCATACACAGGGCTCAGCGGCCCCAGAACTGGAATTGATGTGAGAGCCTCAAGGTTCTGAGCACTAGTTTTCATGGTACCAGAAGGCTCCAAGGAAGCTTCCAAATGAGGGAAGTAACCTACAGTACTGTCCATCTACTACACCTACGAACCAGTAACAATGGCCAGCAGGGCACAACAGTTCCAAGGCTACAGTAGTGGCACACACCTTGGCAGTAAGCACAGCTCTCTAACTGAACTTAAAGACCAACTCAACAAGAGGGAAATCATGCATGGTACTGGAAACCTAGTCAACTACCTAGCACTGAAGTCATGGATCCTGTAAGAGAACCTATAACTGCTACTTTATTAAGCCAGAATGATCCCTAGATACATTCTAAATCTATGCCCTTAGACCTACAGATAAATGTAATCCTCACCCTTCTTCTAAGAAACTTCACTTTGTAGCAGAGGCAGGCCATTCCAGAAAGCCACAACCAATGAAAATGCAGAGTTGTGGAGCCCAGTCCCAACTGACAGATTTAGAGCATAATTCCTGCATCTAAAGTTCAGAGAGTATTGCAGAAGTGGGCACAGCATGATCGTAAGAACCAGAGGAACAGAAAGCTATGGGAGTTTTGCCTCCTAAAAATATCAAAGGCTGCGCCCATAATATCTAATCAACATGAGTTTATATATATATATAAGCTCAACAAGGGGCACACTAATAAACATTGTAATGTGGAGAGGGAAAAGCTCAAGGGGCTTCAACCCTACCCAAAGATCTACAAACAACTAAGAAATGTAGAGAGTGAAAGAAATGGTCTTCCCCATGAAAGAGCACGTCAATTGGGTATCTCCTATCAAATGATTATCCCTAAAAATATATACATATAAGTACCACTGTACAAATTGAACATGTTGTATTTATACATATGTGTATATTGAGTAATTATATATATATATATATATATATATATATATACACACATATATATGTATATGTATGCAACAACAATTAATAGAAACTGAGGTCATTTATTTGAAAGAGGGCAAGCAGGGCTGTAAAGGAGGGTTTGTATGGAAAAAAGAAATTGGCAATGATGCAATTATTTTATAATCTCAAAATAAAAATTATGAAATAAAAATTATTACAAGGCCTTGAGCTTATCGTTGAACTTATTGTATTTATAAGCAAATGACATCATCTGTGGACATTTCATTTAGATAAGCACATCCATGTATATCAAACCACTCATATGTATGGAAACCTGAAACAAGTAAAACTAAAAAAAAGCTAATGAAAATGGATGTATCCTTAGAAGAAATATAGATTTGTCTCTTTTTGTATTCCCTGCAATCCCCATCATGCTTGCGGACAGAAAGACACCTGCGTTTTCCAAATTGTGTCATCTACGTGTAGATTATGGAGCAAGGTCATCTTAGCACCCTGTGTCCAAACAATGAGAAGACCCAGGCTTAGGATGCTCAGGGACATGCTCATAAACAAAACATTAATTTGCATGTTGCTTTAGGGATGCTAACCTGGGCTGTCCATATGTTAGCAGAGCAGAAAAAAAGCTAACTGGAAAAAAATGAGGAAGGGGGACTAACACAGCAGAGGCATTTGTTTCCCAGGCTAGAATGATGCTTTGGACAGAATGGCACAGGGGACTATAGGGACCATCTACATACTTTAAAACATGGTAGAAATGAATCCAAAGAGAAAGAGGAAATGGGAGTGTGATAGCTGCTTTACTCTGATGAGAATAGCACCTTGGAGACAGGAACAAAGTCAAGCAGCCTCTCTCATTAAACATTTATTACCCTGCTTAAATCTGTTTGAAGAACAGAAATACATGAAATACTACACAAGCTAAGATCTATTCTTCGCCAGCCAGAATGCTGAGCCTGACGTAAATCTGACCGACATGCAGTTGAAATACGTGACTGTGTTTCCTTGATGTCAGCTCTTAACACTGTCAGTATTACAGGTGAGTCCATTCCCAAAACTCTTAGTGGACACTTTAATATAATTCACAAAGTTGTCTAAATGCTTTCAAGAAAATAGCATCAGTGCCCTTGATGAGCATGATACAAAAGTCTTTAATCTTCCAAAAAAGAGTAAATTAAAAATCTGCGCTTTGTCCCAAGCAGCAGATAATTCATTAAGCTTTGACTCAGGAAGAGAACGAAGCATTTCTCCCAGGGACACTGGCCTGCCGGACCATGTGCTGGCAAAGCCCAGAGTTGCAAGCCCTCAACTTCATAACTACTGTCATTTTCAGATCTTATTTGTCATACCTTCTTTACTTAAAAAAAGTTTTTACTAAGCTAACATACTAACATTAAAATAAATTTGGAGACAAAAATTCACCCACAAGTCTACCATTATGCTAAGAACTGTTAATATGCCCGCAGACATGTGGGATTTGTACTTCTAATCACAGCATGCATAGTATAATGGAGCCCTGTTTTTTAAAGGCAGCATGTTAACCTGACAATAGGAACTGTCAGACATCCCCCAGCTTGTTCGTTTAATTGGCACACATTTGATGAAACAAAGCTGAGTGTCAGAACATGAGACTTCAGTGGGTTTTCCCTGAAATCCACACCACAAATGGCACATTTAACAAAAAGAGTAATTTGGAGACATTTCATAATTCACACATCTATATGACTTTGCAACTTACCTCCTCTCCGGACAAATAGTAGGCTGACAGCAGTCCACCAACGAAGCGTATGTTTACTTCAAAAACAGAAACTTCAGCATTCTATGGGAACAAAGTGAAGGAGGTTAAGACATAATGATAGCATGCGGAATGAAAGCACAGGGTATGACAAGCTGCTATAAATTAAGGTCTGTTCAGACCTGTGTGCTTGCCCAGGGGCACCTATAGGCAAGACAGGAAGTCCCTTGTAAATGTGGCAAAATATGAGGAAGCAGATAAGGAATAATTCTGACTCAAAGCAAAATTAGAAAACTACCACAAACTGAAATGCTTTCTTTCCTATATGCCGCAGCAGACCTAATACTTGATATTCCATATCTGTACAAAGGCAACAGGATCAGGGCTTTTATTATTATTATTTTCCTATTCTGTGTTCTCATTATTTCCTTCATCTTCCTGCTTTTTCCTCCTGAAAGGCCAATCAGACTATAGTGTGGCTGCTAGCTCCACACTCGTCTAGCAATCTGTTTCCATTATGTTAAAGTGGCACAGACAGAATGCTAATGGCACATAGACCCAGGGCTTGAGTTCCAGTGCTGCTCTATGCCTTTGCCTTCCCAGTCACAGCTCTAAGGCCACATTTTGTTTTGGCACAACGGTGATAATAGTGGGCACTGTCATTGCTAGAGTGGTTGGTTCTTAGTTATGTCAGCAGTGGCTTGCTTTTGTTGTTTATAATATGGCACATGGTTTACTCATTTCCTTATGCCCTTTAATCCCCATGCAGACCCTTGGAATTAATTATTATTCCTATGTCCTGTCCACAAAATGAGAAACAAGCCAGGCTAATAGTGATTAATGTGACCTTTTGAAGTTCACACAACAGAAGAAGAATTAGGATTTGAATGGAAACATGTTCATTCATAGTTCAAAACCTGGGTCTTCTGAATCCTACGGATACATCACAGACTATGCTCCATGCCTGGTTATTAATGGTCAGATAATTGTGATACTTAAGTAGTAATTACCGCCAATAGTTTTATTGGTTCTATAATATTTGACTGCTAAGCGCATGTTTTGTATTTTGTAATGAGGTGATTAGCACAGTATGACCCCCAAAAGACATAAGGTAGACTTCAACGGGCCTACTAAGTAACTGTCACTTCTGGTCAACATCAAACCATTCATGGATAATGACAAGGGCTAAGAGCAAAATAGAATGAATGGAACCAGCCTCTGGCAGATGAACCATTTGAGATATCACCTTTAGGGACTATTTATTAAGCAACTCCTATGTGCCAGGCTCAGGCCTAGGTTCTGTAAGCCTGGCAATGAAAACTGACAAGATCCTTAAACTTACTGAGTCTACCCTTCAGAAAACAGCTTCAGAAACAAGTAAGAGGTGGATTGTTTCATTCCTACATGCTCTCCCTCAAAGGATCTAGGAATCTAATAATTGAAGCTCCTACTTAAGAAAGTTCCTGTAAAAGAAAGCTTATAAAAAGTTAAAACTGTTAGACAAAGGTAGATAAAACCATCATGAAATAAAAGCATACTGTGAGTTTATTTAATTGTACTGAATAATTTATGATTTGCAACTTAATATATTTGGATTAAACCCCCTCTGTATTATACAATTTATCACTAAAATGGATCACTCTGAAAGAGGGTCATTTAAACCCTGCTGTTAGTTCACACAACCTCTGATTTAAAAAAAAAAAGGAAAATTTATTTCATTTAGTTTGGTTCATACAACTTATCTCTCATATCTAACAGAAATAATGTCTAATAAAACTCTAATGAATTTAAGTCCTTAAAGCACATTTGCCTTAGTTTGAATTTGTATTTTTTAGATTTTAAACCAGTAAACAGGCCTTCATGTTTTCACTCAGAGAAGCCTATAGAGGTGATTTTATTTCCTTATTCTGGCTCTAGGCTCATTACACATGCTTTTCCTATTTCCCCTTTAAAAAGCATTGGACAGTTGAGACCTTTCTATAGACATCTGATAAAAATTATTGCAAGGTAGGGGACTGAGCCCTGACAATTGCCATCAGAAATATATCTCAATCTAGACATCAATCACTTATTGGATGCAGTTAGTCAAGCGGCTATTGATCCAGCTCTGTGTGTATTCCAGAACCTGCATTCTATTTATCTTGCTTTGCTGTAGCATACTGAAAGATAACCTTGCAAAGTCCTATGCTCAAGGTCAGTGGCTATGACATTTCAGTTGCAGGGACTGAATCATCTCAGGAGACCAAGGCAAAGCCAGGATTGGTAGTTGAAGCCACCCAGGTTGCCAGTGATTAGAATACCCTTGTCTTTGAAACACTTGCTCAGGGATAGATATCACAGCACCACAGTCCTTAACTCTCATCATTTCCCTGTGCTTGGAAAACCAGAACTACACAGGAACAATGCTCCCGGCCCCTGCCCAATACAGTTCCTTGTCTCATTTTTCCAAAGTTACATTATTTACAAACCTTAGTTTGAGCTCTCTTAATAGTCTAGGTTATATTATCTTTTAGACCAGAAGACTGACATTTGGACCCTTTGGATCATTCCTTACAGAATCTAAGGTGAAAAAAAAATAAAAGGGTTGGGGGGAATAAAATTTCGTATTATAACAAAATGGTTAGCAGCTATGAAAATTCTGGTCTGGGGCTAGGGAGATGGCTTACTGGGTAAGGATGCTTGTTATACAAGTATTTGGGCTTAAGTTTGAATCCCCATGGAAAAAGGGTCTACCTGGCCATGTGTGACTGTAAGTGCAGCACTGGGGGCTAAAGAAAGGAAGAGAGTGGGAGGGCCATGTCCCTAGCCAGAACAGCTGGTTGCCTATTGAGTAAGAGACCTCTCAAGGGAATAAGTCAGAGAATAATAGAAAACAACCACATACTTATGCTTATAAAGTGCGCGTGCGTGCGTACACACACACACACACACACACACACACACACACACACACACACCACACAAGAACACACACACCACCATGCACACACATACATTAAAAAAATAATTAATTAACTAAAAATTCTGCTGTGAATTAGGAGGATTGGGTTGGAGACTGATTTGAGTGTTCGATCCTAGTTAACTTATTTGCTGTCTCTTAGCATCTGTTTTGTCACTGATAAAAAACAGGTATCCATTTCCTACAAGGTACTCTGAGCCCATGAATGTCAGCCAGAATACATATCTGGAGAAATCACGCATTCAGCAGACAGCTGTTGCCATCTGGATATTCTGTATGTAGAATCTAGTGAATAATCTTATGGGAGTCACAAATTGAGCAGAATATTCAGCCTTTTGTTTAAAGTGAATGAACCTGCTAATGTCAGACAGATTAGCAACTATAGGTTGGACATGTCTGAAGATATACTATACTCTTAGGCAGATCTCAATTAGAGACTGCTCTTTTGTTTTTCTTCTAGCATTGCTGTACAATAGAACACATTCGAACAAAATTCATGCATAAGCTTAATAAAATAGGAGGTATAATTAAGTTGCCATAAAAATATCAGGAGGTTGAGTACTGTAGGTCATTGAGAAAGTATGCTTTGGTTATGAGCCTTATTTAGTCCCTGTGCTGGCTAGATTTATATCAACACAGGCTAGAACTATTCAAGAGAGGGAAACCTCAGTTAAGAAAATGTCTCAATAAGATCAAGCTGTAGGCAAGCCTGTAGCACACTTTTTTATAGTGATTGATGGTTGAGAGCCCATTATGGGTGGTGCCATTCCTGGGCTGGTGGTCCTGGTTTCTATAAGAAAGCAGATCGAGCAAGCCATGAAGATGAAACCAGTAAGCAGCATTCTTCCATGACCTCTGCACCTCCTCCTTCCACATTCATGCTCAGTTTGAATCTGTGGCTTCAGTAAATAGACTGTGACTCAAGATATGTAAATCAGATAAACCCTTACCTTCCCGAGTTGGGAAGGTCATGTTGTTTCATCACAGCCATAGAAATCCTGACAAGGTTAGTGCCTATAACTTGGGTTTCTTAGATCATTAAGTTTAATTGCAAGTTCTTGAATTTTGTCTTTTTTCTTCTCCAATTTACAAGACATCTAAAATTGTCAGAAAAATTGACAAAGATTGCTAAAATGGAAAAACAATAATTTTCTCTCCTAATCCTTAAATTAACATCTTGTTCCACTCCTGTCCTGGAAAAGACTTCATCCTAACCAACACATCATTAATTCTGGATATGAAGACTCTAACACTAATTTGGAGTCAAAACTAGTGACCCCCTTCAGAACCTTTTCTAAAATGAGTGTCTGAAAGACTCTTAACAGGTGAGTCAACATTGTAAAGAGCACAGAGTAATTCCAGTTAAGTTACATTTTCATAAGCAACTTGTCCTTCAAAATTACCCTTAGCATGGTATCTATTAGATCCCAGTAAGCAGAATCACAGGCTTGGCCAAGAAAATAAAAAGATATGACAGTTCTAGAGCCAAGTCAGCTCCAGCTCCCATTTGTCTGAGAAATTGCAGAACCATATGCTTCCCCTGAGAAAGTAATTTATTTCATTGGGTCTCCAGGCCATAAGCTAGTTATTTATAATAAAGCTTGTTCAGACTTTAACTATTAGGATTCTACACAGCACAACATTTTCATTGAGTTGAAAAGATCTTTTGAAGGAGAACATTTCCAAGTCTCCCAACACATATAGAACAGAGAACTGTGTGGTCTGGCCTCCATAGGAAAAGATGCGCAATGTCCTCGAGAGGCTTGAGGCCCTAGGGAGGGAGAAAGCTTGGTGGTGGGGGAACATCCTCTCAGGGACAGGAATGGGGTGAGGGATTGTGGGAGGGGGGACTGGGAGTGGGGGTGATGGCTGAATTGTAAATAAATAAATAAATGAATAAATAAATAAAACTGAAAAACAAAAAAAGAAAGAGAACATTTGATCCCTAAATTCAGACAATCTCCTTTTAGCAACTCTTCCACCAAACTCTGTCACCTTTCTACTCAGAGACCTGTAAGCATGACATGCTTGTGCAATACACAACAAACACACAAGTTTCTATGACTGTTACCCCACTGCATACCAATGCAATGACTGTGATTAGTAACAACTTCCACACTACAATTCATTACTGGAATTATGTCCAGCAGCAATGCTACTGTACCCACAAATAAGATAACTACACTGCCTTATGTACAGGAAACCTTGCAACGCCTCTAGTCAAAAGAACTGCCAATAAGCCTGGCCTGTGTTCCCAGTAATATATACTCCTCTTTAAAGAATGCTTCTCCACAACGTGGTGTGTTGCTTCACATTTCATGGACTCAGAGTAAGTATAATCTGTTAAAGTGTAGTGCATCTGCTGTGAGTGTATGTCCTCGCAGCTCTAGCTTCATAAATAGCAGAATCCGTTTCTTAGAGACTTTACCTGCATGCAATAAGGACACATGCTCCACTATGTTCATAGCAGCCTTATTTATAATAGCCAGAAGCTGGAAAGAACCCAGATGTCCCTCAACGGAGGAATGGATTCAGAAGATGTGGTATATTTACACAATGGAATACTACTCTGCAATTAAAAACAATGAATTCACGAAATTCCTAGGCAAATGGTCAGAACTTGAAAATATCATCCTTAGTGAGGTAACCCAATCACAAAAGAACACACATGGTATGCAGTCACTGGTAAGGGGATATTGACCCAGAATCTCAGAATACCCTAGACACAATCAGCATATCAATAGATTTCTAAAAAGATGGAAGGAGAGACCCCTGGTCCTGGAAAGACTGGATGTAGGGGAACGCCAGGACAGAGAAATGAGAGGGGGTTGAATGGAGAAAAGAGGGAGGGAAGGGGGCTTATGGGACTTTCGGGGAGGGAGGAAACGGGAAAGGGGAAGTGATTTGGAATGTAAATTAAAAAAATAAAATAAAATAAAAACAAAAACAAAAAAAAGACTGTTGGCAGTGTTTAAACTATTAAAGTTACAGAGAAAGGCAAATAACCATGTTGTCTATGTTAATAGGCTGGTTTTGCTATGAAGGTTCAGAAAGGATCCAATTGGCAACTCAGATCTGTCTTATCTGTCTTAGGAATTCTCACTAGAGAGACAAGGGCCTCTCAGGGCCATAACTCTTGATCTGGCAATCCTTGGCATCAGAGGGCAAATACTCCATCACTCCATTCAGCAGGATAATAAATTAGTGGTCTAGACCAATCAGGATTTGCTGCTGCTTATAAGCAAACCTTTTTCTAGAAGCAAAATTAAGAAGCATGTCATTTCTTTCATGCTTCATGGCATGGAACGGTGGGGTGGGTAGCCAAATACTCGTTCAATAATGTGAGAGGACACGGCATTGGAGCTGAGGTGGGCTAATAGTCTTCCCAGAGGACTGCACAGCTCGTTTGGCTTACATATTTAAATGAACATGCTTAAAGTATATCTTTAAGTAAAACAAAATGAAACCACAAACAAACACAGAACACACACACACACACACACACACACACAAATCACCTTTCCACCAACACCTTTATCATGTAAAATATATTGGATTTATTACCTATCATGCACAACCCTGGCACTTTGCCGAACTTATCAGCATCAGTGTTAGCCTAGAGCAAGATAACCCTACTCCATTCTTGTCTTTCCCAAAAAAAGCCCCACCTCCCACAGCTAGTACTGCTTCTCTGCAGTGCACAAAGACAGTGTAAGAACACCGTTCATCTAGCTTTTGTGTTTACAGTGACTTTGTTTAAGGAATTGCTACCAGGAGATAATGTCTACCCTGATAAAATTTGCTACTAAAGATAATTTTTAGTACGTTCTAATTAATACAATATGTTTCCAAAGTGCTATGGAGAAGTTCAAAATCGAATTGAGTATCACTCAGAAACATGTTCCCATACCAGGAGCCACCGCAAACATCTTTAAAAGCAGGTTAATGTTGTGTAGATCACCTGTTCTTGAATTCCAACTATATAAAAATGACTTAGCATATATTCTGTGAGCAGGTCTCCCAGTTCAGTCTCCCACATTCAGTCAGGAAGCAGGCCGAGCCAGGCATCTTTTCTGTTTCACCATCACTAATTGAATTCTTACTAAATGATAAACTCTAATAAGTACTGTGATATGAAGAGTACATGTCTAAATCAGATTCTTAGGATGTGTGTGTATTTCTCAATTCTTTTATTTCCTCACCATGAAAAGACAGGGTGGAGAATTAGGCAGATCTTGTTTATTTTATCTCCTGTTGGCTGAGCAGTCTTGGGAAGATTAATTAACTATGTATATCTATAAAAGTAAAAAAAAAAAGTACCATCTGCCCTTCTGCAGAGATTGAAATAACCTATGCAAAACATCAACCAGCATCAATCAATCAATCAATCAATCAATCAATCATTAACCAGGTATAGCCCCTTTGGCCTGTCTGCCTTTCTCCTTGTCTTCCTCAGGAAACCCAGCTCCTGAAGAGGTGTCCATTTTTTCAGTTAGAAAAGCACCTGAAGTGTGAGTCATTGGTCCTTAGAAAGAGCTTGTAAATAATTAGCATATGAATGAGTGCATCATGAATAAATGAGAGCCTAGATTCTTTCACCCTAGGCTTCCACTGACCTGAAATCAGGAAGCTCATCAGAGTCTATTCTAACAGTGTTCCGTCTTACCTGTATGCCTCTGCGGATACCTGAGCTGAACACAAGCTCCATCGATGAAGCCCCAGCTCTTACTTCCTAAATCATATTAATCCAATGATTTATTGAAAACTGGTCCCAAAAGATGCTTGGATTTTGCGTTACCAAGTGAATCAACTTTTTATGCTTTAGTGAATGGCAATATAAACCCATTGAAAAGCACTTGGTGAAGTAAATTTTAAGTGCTATAAGCTGAATATTTTGAACGTACACACATTTATTCTCAACTTTAGGACTTATTTACACTTAGAAATGCTAGGATTAAACCCCCAGCAATAGTGATTCTATCTCAGCTCGATTTCTTCCTCCTTTGCAGTAACGCTTGATACATTTATATGGATTAACTTTAAAAACCACCAACAACAACAAAACAAGAAACTCTTGGACTTTCAGTTAAAATACGTTAAAAGGAAAAGGTGTCAACTTAAATGCAAGACATGGTGTGTCCTCTATGATAGACTATTACATGTTATCTTCAAAAATGAAATGCTGTTTTGTTCTATTTCATGTAAAGCATATTTTCTTCTCCCCTCCCATGAATGCAAAATTAAATTCTCAATGATTTTTTTGGAGGAAAATCACTTGAAGCTCTCACGTGTGGCTTATAAAACTAACTAGAAAACATCATGTTAAAGACCCATATCATTCAGTGACAAGAAGAAAAAATAATCTATATACCTCTCCTGAACTTATGTATTACTCTTTTTAATAAGAGAAGCTCTAACTCTGTATCATTGATACATGTGTTAAAACAAAACAAAACTGTCTTGTATAGACCGAGTTAGCTTGAACTCTGTACGTAGCTAAAGCTGGCCTGGAACTTCTGATCCTCCTGCCTCTACCTCCTGAGTGCTAGGATTAGCAGGCATGTGCTAGCACATTCATTTTTAGATGGTGCTGGTGATTTAACCTAAGATTTTGTGCATGCTAAGCAAGCATTTTACCAACTGAGCTACACTCTCAACCTGATGACATATTTTTTAATGGGGAAATATGATAATTTTGACAAAGAGGCTCAGTAATTGTTTCAAGTCACTTCATGCAATGAATAGTATAATAAGGCTGAAGAGTCAGTGGGTAAAGCATTTGCTTTGCAAGCATAAGGACCTAAGTTCAAATGGCAAACGCCATATAAAAAGCTGGGCAGGGATGTCCATACCTACTCCCAGAATACTTGGTGTGTGTGGGCAGGTGGGTTGGGGTGGGGGCAGCATCCCAGGAGTTTGCTGGTCAGAATGGAGAGCTTCCAATTCAATGAGAGTCCTGGTCTCAAGGCAATGAGGTGGAAAGTGAGAGAGGAAGACACTCAGTGTCCTGCTATAGCGTCTCTTGTGTGTATCCCCAAACATACAATGCCTACCATAAAACCACACACACACACACACACACACACACACGCACGCACGCACGCACGCACGCACGCACGCACGCACGCACGCATGCACACACACACGCACATGCACATGCACACACACGCATGTACACATGCACACGCGCACACACACACACACGCACACAGCGTGGGGGAAGATAGATGATAGATAGATAGATAGATAGATAGATAGATAGATAGATAGATAGATAGATAGATAGATAGAGATATGGGTAGATAGAGATAGATAGATAGATAGATAGATAGATAGATAGATAGATAGATAGATAGATAGATAGATAGATAGAATAATAAACAAAAATTTGAGACACATGGCTTCAATTTGTAGAAAAACATTTGAAAAGCATAGCCAGATTATCAATAGTTATTGATATCAAGTCACTAAAACATATGTTTTTAGATTAAAATTTAAACCTTTAAAAGTCAGCATCTTAACAAACATTTAGTGATAGCTTGCTCCTTTACGAAGGAGGCGAAGTGACACACTTTCTTGGCTTCTACATAGGTTTCTGTTCCCTATTTAGATTCTCTTTGCTTCTCAGGGGTTCCTGTAGCCCACAAAAATTCTCTTTTCACCTAATTAGTGGCCCGAGGCCACCAATCAAACTTCTACTACAGTGATGTTTAAACTATTACCTTGAGAGGCCTCTGCACTTAGTTTTTGAAAAATAAAATAGTTCCTACCCTCCAAGTCTCTTCATTCCTCACGTTCAGAGGAAAGAACTGCTGTAGGATTTGGAGAGGTTTGGGACAACACAGCATGTATCAGACAGACCACCCCAAGAGTCAGAAGAGGGGCCTGGGACTACTCATAGGTCTAGTGCTATTAAAGTTTCTAAGTGTGGAAGGAATATTGCCAGAGATGAAAGACGAATGTGCGGAGTAGGTAGATGGTATCATTCCTAATTATAAGCATTGTTAAGACAATGCTCAGTACATGCAACAAGCACGTGCAAGACCCTGGATTTGATCACTAGCACCACAAAAGCAAGCAAGCAAGCAAGCAAGGAAACAAACAAAGACCAATTATTACTAAGGGAATAATCATAATAAGGGAAAATTTTGTACTCTAATTTTTCATATTTAGTTCTATTGATTTGAGCAGAACTGCCACATAACCTCCCACATCACAGCTCTGGTACATTTGAACCACCAATTCTTTATACTCACCTTTCCTCAGCATTTAAAATAATCACATGGGGCTGGAGAGTAGTTCAGCATTTAAGAGCACTTGTTCTTGCAGAGGACCCAGGATTGTTCCTCATACCCATATGGTATATCACAACCATCTATAACTCTAGTTCCAACATGTCTAACTCCCTGTTTTGACCATCTCTGAGCACCAGGCAATGAGCACATATACATGTAAATAAAACATTCATACATGTTAAAATAAATAAATCTAAAAAAAATAAAAGTAAAACAAAAGACCTTGTCACATTAGTCTCCAAAATTCTGGAATATTGGAATATTGTCTCTCTGGTATTCTAGAATCAATTTCCAGGAAGATTCAGCATATACTTGTGTGCCTGTAAAATCTTCTAAATATAGCATGTGTAGCATTTAATCAAAGAAGGAAGAATAAAATATTAAAACTTGCAATTTATAAATCTTTTAAATTCAGAGTGATGGATAAAGACACAGTTTTACTAATCTTCTATGCTCTGGCTACCGCTGATGTCCAGTTGCCATGGGAACAAAGGAGTGCCAAAGCAGCAGGATGAGCAGGAGCCCTCTCTCCTCCATCCCATTCCAACATGTAGTACGCTTGTTATGGGGATTCACAGAGAGTAGTTCTTGGCTATGGGGAGTCACAGATACTAGTGAATGCTTCCTAGCTAGACAAGAGGATTACAAAGATTTCTGCAAAGTAATCTCAGATTTAAAATAATACCAATAATACAGACATAAGTTAAAAGACTTTAAAAAAGTCAGGGCTGACAGGCTTCCTTTTCCTTAGATTAAGTTCCTTGCCAACATCCTTATGAGGGAAAGCACTGACTGTCCAGTTAGATCCAAGGAGACACAGTCCTCTCTAGGCATGGTTCATCTAACACTTGAGCCGTCTCCCTTTATCACCGTGTTCCCTCAGAGTACATTAGGTCTCAGGATATTTGCCCAGAATGTACATATATAAAGAAATTGAAAACTGTTATTTAAGCACACACATCTAGATGTTAGTGGGTTTTTTTTACTGTTCTCTTTTACTAATAGGAGTACATTAGCAGCAATGTATGAAGCCTGAGTTAAGTGAGAGTGGCTGCTGATGCCTTTGCACCATGTCTGGATTAAGCATTGGGTACACAGCCCTGTGACAGTCATGGATTCAACATCCAGCCGGCCATATACTCTGGAAAACACCTTAGAGGCTTCAAAATCCATCTCACAGGGTTGCTATGGTATTTTGAACAAGAGGACAGATAATGTAGAGTTCTTTAAATATTTATTTCTTTTGATTTGATTTATCCTTAATTTAGCAAAAAGGATATATACCATGCATGGTAACTGAATGAGCATAGAGCTTAAGAGTGTCTTCACAATTTAGAGGTGCATCATTTGGAGATGTAGAGAGCACTTAGTAAAGTGCTTGCCTTTCAAGCAGGAGAACCTGAATTTGATCCCCAGAAACCATGTGAAAAAGCTGGGTGTAGTGGCCTAAATGTGTAATCCCCTTGTGGAGAGTTGGGAACAGGTAGAGTTTTCTGGTTAGCTAGTCTAAGGTGGTGAGTTCTATGTAGTAAGAGACCCTGCCTCAAAAACTAAAGGAAGAAAAAGAAAAGTAGGTAAGCCTACTTTTGATGAATTATAGCCAATGACACTATCCTCTATTTCCCTTATGTACACACACACCTGTAAACATATCAACACGTATACACATATACATTAAAAAGTTGAATTTGTTTCTATTAGCACAGATTAGAATAAACAATGGGTCTCATATATGGATATAGTAGAGACAGGCTAAAACTTAAGGACTCAATGAGAAAGTTTAACTTACCACATTAAAATCCAAATATTTTTTAATCCATGATTTAGCTTCTTGAAATTCAGTCTTCATACCCATAATGAAAAGGGTATCCAGGGCATCTACTATTGTAGCTCCTTTGATGTTGCCTGAAAAATACCAAAAATATCTTTTCAGTATATACACATATGTACACAGAAATATATAGAAAATATGTGACCATACCTAGAAAAAACTGAGGGTAATGCTCAACTTATTAGTGAACAGTAATGCTGAATAGAGTATTATTTTCTTCCAAAATAAAATATAAAAAATATATCACACCGAACCATTTTTTTTCTCACAGGTTATAGGCTATGAACACTAATCTTTAACATTTGCTCCAAGTTGTAAAAACGAAACCGCTTGGAAGCTTCATTTGTGATTGCATTCTTCAACAAGAAGAGAAAGAGTAAGCCTGAAGCACAGGGGCAGTTGTCATCAATTTTTGTGGAGCTGCACTGGAATGTGCCTGAGTGAAATTTGCTAAATGTAGAATTATCACCATGCTAGCTCTTTTTAAAATCATTGCAGTAGTCGCCCTTTATCTGCAGGCAATGTGTTCCAAGAACCCTGGGAGATGCCTGCAACAGCAGACAGCACTGAACCTCATACGTACCTCCGTTTTTCTGAAGCATAAATACATTTAATGCCTTTCCCATTTTAACACTTGAGCACTGCGGTCATAACTTTTGCAGCTTGCTGCGAGCCTACAAAACCAGCCCAGATTGCCCTTTCCTTCTTTCCAGTTCCATGGACAGAAAATTCATTTGACTGTAGCTCTGATTTCTTAGCCTATGATTTCTCCCCTCTTTTTCCATGTTAAGTTCCATATCAAGTACTTTTGCTGTTAAAGGAAATATTTTTGGCTTCTCTTTGGCACCTCCAAATTCTCAGCATGGTTCTCTCGCACTTTCAAGCCATTAGTGAAACACGAATGACTCGGATACAAGAAATGAAACACCAAGAGATATGGGAGCAAAATGGGTACGAGATGACTGACAGGGTGGGTAACACGTTGTGTGGATGCTGGGATGAGATGCATCCAGGGCAGGACAGGGCAGAAAGTGACCATAATCTCAAGTTATTACTCAGGATTGTGTACCGTTTAAAGCACGAGGATTACTTTTAGACTCTTCGTCAATAGCTTTTTAGACTACAGTTGGCCACAGGTGACTAAAATCCAGAAAAACAAGAGCATGAGTAAGAAGGAGGAGCTCTGTATTTTGACATGAAATCCCCACTGTCTTTAAGAGTATGACTCATCCCAACTCCTTTCTCTCCCTTAGTCAGGCTCAGGTTCTGCTTATTCCCTCTGAGTTCCCACTGCATGGAGGTTCTACACTTCAGAGGCATGTATCACTCTCTGCCATCCTTTAGTCTACACACCTCCTTAGAAGAGAGACATTATGGGTCTCTAAGCCACTGTATGACTGTAGTAGTGTATTCAGCGATTGGCTACTACATTTAGTCAGTGCGGATCCATAAACAGAAATAGAACACACTTCAATGCACACACTGTTCAACTAATAAGTGGAAAAATTATCTTTAGGAAGCTAGAAGTAAAGGAATATTAAAATATTCTACTTTCTAAACCAGAGTAAATTTAAATCTTACATAATGATAAGGACATGAAAGTTAGAAAAGTTTCAGTGTCACAGTTAATTCTCATCCAGTGTTCTCAAAAAATACAGGGTTTATTTTTTGAAACAAAACTACGGAGTCAAGAGAAACACTAGAGGGAATGTTTCCAGTTCACATTTGGAAATGTGATAACGGTTTCATCTGATCATTGATCTCTAATTCCTCAGTCATTAACAGCTTTTTTGTCATACTTTATCTTCATATTTAATATAACCGATCAGGCATAAATGGTTTTCTTTGAGGAGCAATTCGTCAAAACCCTAGCTCTGCTTCCTTCTTTAAAGTGGCACTGAGAAGCTCCTGGGGTCACTTCTCATGTTTGCTCGAATCATGTTAGGCTAAGGGAGGAGAGCATTTTCCTTTTCCTGGCAAACAGGTGAGTTCCAGGTAACTGGAAAGAAACAGCCAGAGAAAGAGGCTTTCCAGATGATGCTAATGCCTGCCAAAAATGAGGCTCACAGAGCAGACTGTCCTCCCTGCTGATAGGCTGCTCTTAGGGACCAAATCTGAATAAGTCACTGCAAAGAAATAACCACCACCAAAAACCAGGGTGAAGACAGACAAATTCTTCCTTTCTTCAACGGTTTGCTGAAAGAATACACAGGTTGATATATTCCTTACAGACAAAGTTTGACTCAGATGTGTATAAAGAAGCCATTAAAAGTTTTCCTCACCTTCAAAACCAAGACATTTTAAATTTTGCAGTAAGTCCCAAGTGTTGATTTTATTATACAAGAAAATCCCCTGTAGCCTATTCTAATTTGAAAATGCAGGTTGATACCATTTGATTATTAATAGTTCACTCTGCCATATTAATATTTAAAGTCATTTTGGGGTGAAAAAATAAGTACTTATCTTGGTTTTAAGAAGTGTTTTGTTTTGTTTTCTACTAATAAATCCAGTAAAAACTGTAAAAACAAAAAGACTTGGTATGTTTTCAAGTTTTATTATTAAAACCATTCATCTCTTAGCAGAGAACCAATAAATCTATTCAATAATGATTATGGCAAACTAACTTATAACTGAGCTATCCGATCAACCTTCACAAAGACAAAAGTAAAAATGAGGTCATTGTAAATAAAAAAAATTAATTATTTATTTTTGTGTGTAGCTGTTTTGCCTTCATGTGTGTCTGTGAATCTCATGTGTGCAGTGGCTGTGGAGGCATCAGATCCACTGGAACTGAAGTTAGAGACAACTGTAATTCCCAGCCATGTAGGTGCTGGGAATCAAACCCATGTCCTCTCCAAGAGCTGAGCCATCTATCCAGCCCAGCATCAGGTTTCTTAAAAGTTATAATAGCAAACATTAAAAAGGTACTGACCTCTGATTTACCATGGACTTTGAGTTTCTCTCTTAAACTTGCACCTCTCCTCTTTCATGGAATCTGGTCACTGGGTCCTGAGATACTGCTGTAGCTACGTCTGAAGTCACTTCTGCTGCAGGCAATCCCAACTTAAGCTCCCTGTCTCGGAACTGAACCCATTAGAACAGCCTCTTCCACTCACTCTTCCCTGCCACACTCTTCTCCCTTCCTGAGACCGCAATGGCCCCTAGAACTCCATGTGTCCACTGAACCACCTCATGCTTTGACAATTCAGTTGAGACCACACACGTGGCTGCACTAGACAGTCAACTCTTGCAAAGACTTAGATTATGTCCCTTAGCAGTAGTGTCAGCTAAATTCATAAAAAGTCCTAAGGAGACAGAAAAGTGGGGTACCAGGATCAGGAACATGCAGTCTAATGCAGTAACACTGAAGTCCATATTTCTGAGAAAGGTCTTCTCTATGTTTTTTTTTTTTGGTACATAAAAATGAGATTAAATAATATGTTGCTGAGTGGCACTCTATGGTATTTGCTCTGCAAGTGTCACCAGAAATTGTTATTTGTTATAAGAATTGGTACCATTTAACATGTTCAGTTATGGTACAGAAAGGCATGCTGGTGAGGTCAGCAGCCACAGAATACTTCTTTTCTAGAACCCCATTACTTACAGTTAATATTCTGAGAGTTGGAAAGATATCAATCCCAGTAGGTGGGGCCCTGAGGAGGTCTTGGCTCAAGGGAATCCATCAAACATTTCTGTTGGTTTCCTTCTTTCCACAGTAGGAACATTATTAGTATGCAGAGGACCAACCACAGAGTGTTGCTGTGAGGACCAAGCCCAATACAGCAAAGAGCAGATAAATGGAAGGTGAAAGAGCTGGCCTAATCCATGGGCCTTGTCATCCACAGAACAGCAAAAAGCTACACCCCAAACTGAGTTACAGAGGGGGTCACCAGAGCCCACTGCCTCAGTCAGCTCATTCATGAAGAAACAGTTTTTATACAACAGGAAGAAGCCTTTAGCGGGTAACTAAATACATTTCCACAAGAATCATCAGGGACCTGTTGGGTCCCTGCTGGGGCACTCTATCCCAGGAAGTCAGTCCTGGACATCAGTTATGCCAGTCTCTGTGACACGGAGCTGGTGTTGTTTCTTTTCTTTTATTTTTTTTTAAAGATTTATTTATTTATTATATGTAAGTACACTGTAGCTGTCTTCAGACACACCAGAAGAGGGCGTCAGATCTCATTACAGATGGTTGTGAGCCACCATGTGGTTGCTGGGATTTGAACTCAGGACCTTTGGAAGAGCAGCCGGTGCTCTTAACCACTGAGCCATCTCTCCAGCCCCTGTTGTTTCTAAAAGATACATTACAGACAATGTTTCCATAGTGCCAGCAAAGGTTCAAGTTTTCTAGCAACATGGAGATCCTGGAGAAATCACAGAACCTAGCAAGCTTTTTAACCATCAATAAGTGTAGGGAACTCAGAGCAAAAGACACTGTCAATAAAAATCCAGGAGTAGTAATTCACAACTATGATCTTTGGGAAGGTAATCTGAATGAGAATGAGCCCCATTAACTCATACGGTTGAATACATGGACCCCAGTTGGTGGAACTCGGTGGGAAGGATTATGAGGTTTGCCTGTCACCGGGGTGGGTTCTGAGGTTTCCAAACCATTACTAGTTAGTCTTTGTCTGCCACCTATTTGTGGATAAGAGTATAAGCGCTCAGCCACTGCTCCAGTGCCATGCCTGCCTGCCTGAAGCCATGCTTCCCACCATGATGGTCATGGACTCACCTTCTAAAACTATAAGCCCCCATTATATTCTCTATTCTATAAATTGCCTTGGTCATGATGACTCTTTTCAGCAATAGAAAAGTTAAGTATTGAATAAGTTACAAGACAGGAGCAATGTCATGAGTTCAAGGACAGCCAGGGCTATGTGCTCAATTCTAAGCCAGCAAGGGCTACAGAATAAGACCTTGTCTCAAAAACCAAAAGCAAAAATCAAAACCAAACCAAACCCTTAAAATGAAGCATGTCATACTCACCAAACAAACTGCTTGAATGGCCTTCTTTTGATATAGGTTTCAGTTCATTCAAGCCCCACGCATAGCGTTTATAATTATTCCAAGCATGGGTCATCATCTGAGTGGAAATAAAAACAAGATTCCAGTTTGAACTGGGATGTTTTTGACACAAGATACATAATTTACTTTGACTTTGAAGGTTACACCATTAAAATTCAATGCTTAGTCTGGAAGGCTGACCATTAATTAAGAGGATGATGGTTGTATAAATTAGGGCAGATATGAATAGAACACATGCATTACTTCTTTATTCTTACAAATTAACAATTTTTCTTTTTGGAATCCATTTAATCACACACACATATACATACATATAACCCATTTAATCACACACACACACACACACACACACACACACACACACACACACACACAATTTTCAAAAGTCTGTACTCGACAACATAAATGTTATACTACAGCCATGAGTCATTCCTATATTTAACTACTTCACTCTCATAAAAGATTAGATCTGGAAACTTTAAATTCATGTTTTTGTACAAGGTCCTTCGTATTTTGTTTATTTAGACAAATATTCAAGGCTACCACTTTAAATTTGTCAGTGTTTTTTGACCAAGAAATATGTATTTTGAAATAGGTACAGGAACAAAAAAACCAAAACTCTACAGTTATGCCAGTAGTTTGAAAACCTTTCATATATTATAATCAATCTTTACTAAAATGTATATATTTGTATACACATATGTTAACTTGAGATAGATCCTATCTATTTGCAAATTAGAGACCAATAACATTTTTTTAAATACAACCAACTGTCCCATAAGTTGGTTGAATAAAAAGGTCTTATGACTCTAAGTCTATTGTAACAATTACTATTCTAAGGACTGACAAATGGATCCAGGGTCTTGCACATAACAGACAGGTACTTCTTCACTGACTTCATTCCCCTAGATCTCACTAAGTTGGACTGAACTTGAGCTCACCATGTAGCCAGGGCTGGGCTCACAGTCCTCCCCATTCAGCCTCCTAAATTGTTAGGATTAGAGCCCTGTGCTATCAGACCTGGTTTATAATTATTTTTACACAGAGTTTCGAAAGAGCAAAGGACCCCTTAACTATCAAAATCTTACTCATGCCATTATCTTATAGTAAGAGTCATCAATATATGGACATGATATGAAAATGATCTCATGTGGTTATGAATTTAATAAGATCATTGAAAACATCACACTCGAGACTAGAGATACAGCTTATCAGTTAAGAGCACTAATTACTCTTGCAGAGAACTGAGGCTCAGCTCCCAGCAGTAACACAGTGGGTCACAACTATCTCCAACTCCACTTCCAGGGGACCTGATGCCTTCTTCTGACCATTTTGGGCATTAGGCATGGACCTGATGGACATACATATATTCAGGGAAAATACACACATAGAATAAAATAAAGTAAATATAAACATGTTTTTATACAGTTATATATAAAAAAATTGGTGTCATTCAAGGGCTAGTTATCATGAAAAATCTTCAGTATGATCAACCTAAGTCAAAACAGAATCTGTACTTGTCCCTGAACACAGTAATGTGTACTTTCATTTATCGGCCTCCTGCCTTATTTTTCATTCTCACCATGTTACTATTAATAGCTACCAAGAATCTACATGCTCTTTTGGAAAATACTACTTAAATGTTTCCCTTCAGCACAGTGTTCCAATTTTGCCAGGACCCTTTAAAATATATCCTCAAACTATATTGGTTTGATAGATAAGGAGACTGATAAAACTTGATTCAGAGTCAAAACATTACAGCCAAGGATCCAGCATACATGTGCACACTGGCATAGCTCCAAAGCCTGATGGCAGGAACCAGAATACTTCATCATCTCCCTCTAATGTGTCTGTAACAGAATATCCCTTTAAGTACCAGATTGGATCTTCTGGTAGTTGGGAAATGTGTATAGGGTAATGTTTTCAAGGCTTTCCCTGTATAGATTAGCTTCATTTAGCTTCATAAGAAGGTGCAATGGACTTGAAGACAGGTGACTGGACTTCTGCCTGTGATGACAACTGATGCATGAATGAGTTGGCCTCTGACAAATTACTGCTGCTTATCTGAAAAATCAATGTCATGACTTCTCATAGGGCTCATGGTTGGATTCTAGAAGCATTGCTTGCGTCTTTGCACCTAGCACACTGCCTGACAAATGATATGCGGTCATGTGTTCATAAATGTTAAGCCTATATCAAAAGCCATCTGTGTGCATATCACAGAAACTAGAAACCAATGAGCTTTGGAAAGAACAGGTAGGTACAGGAAATCCACAAGACAGCACGAGATGGTATCTCAGTTTTATTTCTCTAGTCATCCACCCTCCATCAAATGCATTTTTGCTAAACTTCATTTTATCAATTTCCAGATTTGTGAAATTGCAAATATATTTTAAAACTTCAGGAGCTTTGGAATATACTACTCATAAAAACAAACAAAACAGGTTAAAGTTACTAATTGCTTCAATTATGAATCTTAATGATAACTAGTACTATTAATAGCTTAAAAAATACTGTCTAGCTTTCACACAGAAAAACGTGATGCCTTGTCAAAAATTATAAAAAAACACCAGCCATGGTCATGTACATATGTAATCCCACCACTTGGGGTCACAGATAGAAGGACTAGAAGTTCAAAGCCATGATCAGTTACATAAAATTGAAGCCTATTGGCTATATAAGATATTGCTTTAAATCATTTATACAATGCACAATAGCATATAATCCCCATAAGTTCTATCTATCTATCTATCTATCTATCTATCTATCTATCTATCTATCTATCTATCTATCTACCTATCTACCTACCTACCTATCTATTATCTGTCTGTCTGTCTGTCTGTCTATCTATGTATCAACCAATGTATCTATTAGCTTTTGTTATTTGTTTTCCAAGGGAAGATGTGATGTTAATTGCTTAGCTGGTGATATTTCATAAATTGCTGCATGTTTCCCAACATGATTTTCTCATCTCTTGAGATTTCTATGAGTTAAAGTTAGAAAAGAAGATGACAATAATATAATCAAATACCCTGAATGGAACTACATGAGTGCCTTCTGTTGTTTTCTATTAAGTGAAGGGAAACAACCATATTGTTGAAGGGCTCCAGGGTTGGTCACCTTAGTTTGAGATGGTCTGCCATAGTATAGCAAGATGCACGACAAATCATCCCCTTGCTCCAATACATACACATATACATTATATAATATATATATATTATATATATATATATATGGCAAGAGTATGAATGAATAGCATAATCATGTTACTGGATTCCCAAGTCATACATAAAAATCAATTTATTATTTTAGTTTTATGACTTATATAGATATATGAAAACACAAAAAATGCTTGCCATTCTATAGTCTTGCCGCAGACAGCTGTGGGACCACAGGGACAAAGACATTCAATCTCTCCAGACACAGTGTTACAGCAGACTGACAAGACAAGAAGATCACTTCTAAAATTTGACCTGTCATCCGAGAAGCCAATGAATAGGACTGACCCCACCCTCTTCACAGGCCTCTTACTTTGCTTTGTAGCCTTTTATATACTTAATTAGGGTTCTATGGTATGGGGTTCTAAGAAGTTGGATTAAAATTTGGCTAAACTAGAGGTTGATCAGGACTTCAAACAGTGCTGAAACCCTTGCAAGCAAAGAGGATAGAAGGCAAATCAGACTTGAATCCGCATTGGTGTAGAAAGCGGAGCCAGCACAGTGTACAGATGGAAACAAAGGAAGGACACAAAAGTTGCAATAGCCATCCATTGTCCTGACCCAGAAAGGATGGAACTGATGCATAAGACATGCTAAAGAGCATTTACTTCTCCTTGAGTCTGTGCTCACAGAAAGGATTTCTCAATTTGTACTATTCCTTTTCAGTTGGCATCAGGGCTGAGTAATTAGGCAATGTCATTTATTGAGGGTCTGTTACTCATTGAATAATAAGATGCTAAAGGACTCAAAGGGAAGCAGACAAGCCTATCTCTCCTATAATCAAACAGATAATGTGTGGAAGCTTCATAGTCCCATACACATCCTCAGTGAAAGTTTATAAATACAGAACAATAAGACACTAAAGAAATGGCATGAACAGCTCTACAGTTGTACTTAATAATTTGATTTAAAGGCTGTGTCTTTCCAAGGACGCTGGAAAGACATTATTTCCCCAGGGCAATAGGTAGATTTCATAGCTGTGTTTTTGTTAGTGAAACCATCTTAGCAAATAATTCTGTTATTTACATAATCTTAAGATTTTCATGATAGATATATTAAAAGTATCTTTTCAAAAACCTCCACATTTTTGCCAGCTAGGCACCGTTCCTCTGCAACGCTTGTGATTTCAGTTCTGCTTACAGTCTGTTCCATTCTGTACAGTGGTTTTTGTTGTTGGCTTTGAGGCGGGGTCTAATTTTTGTCTTAGGTGATTTAAAATTTGCAATGTAAGCCGGGCGGTGGTGGCGCACGCCTTTAATCCCAGCACTTGGGAGGCAGAGGCAGGAGGATTTCTGAATTCGAGGCCAGCCTGGTCTACAAAGTGAGTTCCAGGGCAGCCAGGGCTACACAGAGAAACCCTGTCTCGAAAAACCAAAAAAAAAAAAAAAAATTTTTGCAATGTAGACCAGGCTGGCTTCTAACTCAGAAAGATCTGCCTGTTTGTGGTGTGTGCTATCACACCTGGCATCCCTTTGGAAATTTTGGTTGATCCTGGCACACCAAGAAATGCAGAGTCTGGTGCTTGATCTAAAGAGACAAAACTAGGGGGAAGCCACAAGGTTCTGAAGTGACTTCTTGTAAGTCACTCACTTCTAAAGGGTGGGGCCACACTGAGTCAATCACTTCTTTCTGAGATATGTTTTTCTTTTCTTTTTCTTTTTTTTTTTGAGACATTCTGAGAGAATATGGAGGCCAGATACTGCTGTAGAAGCAGCAATGAACCAATACACAAAGAAAGGTCATAAAACGGGGTCACAAAGTGAAGGATAAAATGGAGGGTCTGGAGAGAAAGGACGAGGAGGCTGAGAGACAGAAATGAAGTAAATAAGCACTCTGTCCTATGTGTGGTGGTGTCCTTGTGAACACAGCAATTTTAGAGTTACAGAGGATGCTGTTGATTCCTGAATGTTGACAAAATATCTTCCTCTCTTCTTTGAGGTGTGGCTTTTTTGCCTAATGAGGCTATTTGTTTACTTCCCTTTGTGTCCTTACAGAAAAGCATGATATTATTTTCAGGAGTGATTCACAAGGGCAGGCCATAGGCATCTCACAAACTAGATTCTTTCTTATGCCAGTTTTGATACCCCTGAAGTACCCGAGTGGGGCAATTACTCTCTTGGATTCCACTTTCTGCACCCATCAGACGTGAATGAACTAAAGTGTAGCTTCACTGGTTGTGATGGTTGAATACAATCACGCCCATGAAGAACATGCCACCCAACGCACTGTAAGCACTTGATTATTTTAAGCATGATATTCATTTGTATTTAAAAAGAGAAAATACAACTTTGTTCCTTCTAATCTCGAAATTTCATAATTATTCTGAGTACATAAACATAACAGATGAATATACACAATCCAGGTAAATCTGTATTGTGTCTGAGTTTTCTATAAATATATGCATTTGAAAATCCGCACAACAATTTTATATCCAAATGGCAGCGGAAGGGATGACAAAGACTGGAAATAGTCCTTTCTAGAGTAGGGAAATGTGGGAGAGGGGGGTGGGAACCTCTAAATACCTTTAGTATTCAGTCCCAACTATTTGTTTCCATGAAATCTTCATTGCTCTAGGTAAGCCTGTGGGGAGTGCGTGTTTTAAGAGATTTTTGGCTGCTGATGTAGGAAGAAATTATGAATACAAGATTCATAAGGAACCATAAGCACTTAGGGTGTCTGGGGAGAAAAATTCTCATAGCATGAGCTGATCCAAAGGCTCGGGGCCATCATACAGAAGAAGCACCTAAGTGAACTCCTCGGGGAGAGGGGGGGTCTGAGGGAAGGCTGGGTCTGGTGCTTGTGGTGAAGGATAAGAGAATCTCTGAACTAGAAACCTTAGAAAGACAGTAGCAGCTGTTTATCAAAAGCCAACAGATGTTGGGTGGAGTTCCACAAAACAAGCAGAATCTGAGGGGCTAAAATTGTTTCGTGTATTTAGAAAATAATTGGATGTGTACAAAATTCAGTTTCATTTCAGTGGGCTCTTGAGCTAATGGGCAGGGGCAGCAGCATTATCAATAAATAAAGAGCAAGATTAAAGAATAAATTAAAAAAGAAGAAAAAAAGCAAGCAACACAGGAGGCTAAAACATAAAGTCACCCCTCTCTGACTTGTAAGGCTGTGCGGCACGAAAGAGATGTTCTGAAGTCTGGGAATATCCCTGTCCCTGTTGGGGCTATGGCTCAGATGAGGCCTGGGATAAGAGATCTATTTAACTTAGCAACTATTACAGCAGACACTATGTGCCAGTGTGGGCTGGGTGAGGTGGATACGAACACACTGGGTATTTGCACTCACGAGCATGTGGAAAGCAGATGATCAGCACAAGTGTTGTTTGCCTGCTGGTGATGTTATTGGAGATAAAATGTCTAACTGGAAGCTGAGTTCATTGAGTAGATGAGGCTGACTGACCAGGGCACCCTATGAATCCTTTTGTCCCCGCCTCCCCAATGCCTGGATTATCAATGCGCACCATCACATCATGTCTTTTAAAGTGAGCCTTCTGAAGACTGAACTTAGGTCCTCATGTTTGCACAGCAAGCCTTTATGGGCTGAGCTATTTTCCACACCCCGTTTGAAATTATGCCGAGGCTTGGTTCTTTGAAAACAAACAAACAAAAAAATAACAAAATCTTGCCAGTAGAAACAAACAAACAAAAAAAAACAAACAAAAATCAGGACTATAATTTCTCCCAAATTTTTCCAGAAATTATTTGCATGCCTTATAAAAATAACTTCCAGAATGTTCAGACACAACGTCAACAGAAAATCTCTTTAAGGCGTTGCATCAATGTCCTCTCAGTCTTTGGTGAAAATGAGATGAGGAAAATGTGGAATAATCTCCAGGGCAATTGGAGGGCATTAGTGCATAGGTGCTCGCTCTTTACTTCCACCACAGAAAGGAATTTCTAGATAAGGACGCAATAGGCAGCAATCCAGCCAGCCCTCCTGTTTATCCTTTCCCCCATATCTCCCTGCCAAGGCTTATCAAGCAGAAGGGGCACCAGCAAGCAGGAGACTGGGTGCAGAGGCAGAGTCTTTACAGATAAATTCAGAACGGGATGTGCAGTGAGCCTTAGCCCTGTTCTCTAAGGGTTGAACCTTTTAGCGTTCTTATTCTTTAAAAAAAAAAAGTAATCCTGACTGCTTGTGGTGGTACAAGTTTGAAATTATAACACTTGGAAGGTTGAGGCAGGAGGATCACAAGTTGGGACCAGACTGGTTACATAGAGAACACTCTTGTCTGGAAAGAACAGAACGATGAAGAAAGAATCAATTACAATACAACTGTTGTGCTGGGGTGTATGGTCTTGACGTTAGGAGAGGTCAAAGGAGAACTTTTATGCTTTCTGCTCAATTTTTCTGTGAATCTAAAACAGCTGTTTTATGTGGGGTGGTAATGAATCTCCTTGAGATCCAGCGAGTAGATGGCATTCCCTGTACACGCTCTCCTCTGGTCACTTACGCCAGCTTCTCACTCTGCTACCTGGCTTCTGGAACTGAGCAGAGATAAGAAAGAAAGGTCCAGGAAAGGCAAGCAGGCGTTTAGGAAGCTCGGAGCCAGGGTTGCCAGGACAAATGAAGGAGAAGTAAATTAATGGGACAGAAAAGAAAAGAGGCCAATGTCGCTTAGAGGTGATGGAATGCAGAGTGTGGTGTGACTCTGCACTCTGTGACTGCAGGCCTGGAGTCTATCATGGTTACATCTAGAAGCACTCAGCACTCTCATTTAATGGGTTCAAAGATGCTGCCTCTGAGTCTTGAGAAGGCTCTACACTAGAGAGGTCGGCATGCCTGTCGCCTTCTAACAACTACCATGCTATACAGAGGAACCCCCTTCCTGGCCAAGGTAGTTTCCAATTTTACTCTGCACTAAATTAAAACACTTATTCATAAGCTGTGTTCAATTTCTCTTTGAAATTCTGAAATACATTAACTGTCTCTCCCATTCCCCAAGGCTACTAAAATCTATTTTCAAGGTTCTGTTTCCCAATATAACAATGGTGATTCAGCTTATTGAGTACCTGGTAACACCAGGACAATGGAGACAGAGGTTTCCAGACGGAAGAAGCACAGTAACGTCACACGACAACTTTACATATGTCATGCTGAAAAATAAATTTTGTTTGTCAGAATTCAATTTAACCTTAATAGAGAGCGCTATGTTTAACTGAGGTCAGGAGGATAGGATAAATAAAACTCAACTTAGTTTCCCCTTCAAGTTCCCAAGCTCGTTACCCCTGCCCAGCTTCAGATCAAGAAAGATGCTAAAATCAAAGGACCAGAAAGATAGAATGATCTCATCCAGGACAGCTAGGTATGATGGGAATGAGGCAAGATTCGGGCAAAGGCTCTGGCTTACGCGGCTTAAGCACGCTATGCTGGGGCTGGCTGGATCAGTTAGGAAAGGGGTTGCCATACAAACATGAGGCTCAAGTTTAATTCCCAGCATCCATATAAAAAACTCAGGCATGTTTTACACATTTGTAATCTTAAGAGGTAGAGGGTAGCCAAACTAACCAAATGCCTGAGCTTCAGACCAATGAGGCATCTTGTCTTCACACAGGAAGCAAGGTTAGGGGTTCCTGGAGAGCAACACAAGCAAATGAGATCTGGCCATCACGCACAAATGCCCACAAGTGCATGACTACCTGAACACACATGTACTGCCACATACATGTGTTCCTACACATGCATGTGCACCTATGTGCACCTACACATACATGTACCTTTCCTCACATCTGTGCCTGTACCCTCACCAGCACTAGGCTGAAAGTTAGCCCAGGCCAGCAGTTTATACTTTATCCTCAGGTTTCCAGGCATGGGTTTAGAATAGATGGCTCTGTTCTTGATTCTGTGGGTATACAACTTTCCACGGTCCAGGGAGTAACTTTCATTTGCTCCTAGCCTAGCTTTTCCATGGTGCCACCTTCCCAGACTGCTCTGGTTCTACGGTGGGCTCTTTTTTCCTATAAATTAGTAAAGTCCTTAAGATCTGGCATGTGTGCAATATTGTGCAGACTGCTCGGCAATTCTCCTTGCGGTGCATGAGTAGCAGTTTCACAGTTTAGATAGCATTTAGGGTTTTAAACAGTCTGTTCTACAAATAAAACCTCAAGAGCCGTCATCACTGTGGGTTTTAGAGTTGGAGAGCTGTAAAGGAGGAAGTGAATAAGCTTTGTCACACACCTACCACATTGAACTGAGAGGCACTTGACCGAATTTGGCACATAGAAGCCTCACCACACCCTCTGTGTTCTTACTTCGTATGGCTGCAATAGCTAAGGGCCAACATAGCACAGAGGAAGACAAAGGCTGGGAACCTCACCATTTTCCAGAGCAATCAGCTGCTCCCCTAAACAGGAGGAGGCCCTTTCTAGGGTTCAGGGAGCTAGCTAGCAACATGACAACCCATATTATATCAGCTTGCAAGCTTTGGCTGTAGGAAAGAGCCTTGTATCTCAGCCCTCCCCTTCCTGTTTTGAAAGCTTTCAACTCTCAGGACGCACCCCCCCCACTTCCATTCCAACACTTGGTTCTAGCTCCACACCAGAAACCTCTTGGCCTGGTTCTATGCTACTTAGACACACTAAATGTCCTCACATCAGCAGGCCTGGCAATGGATTTCAAGAGAAACAGGAACCCGTCTCCATGCCAAGCTGCTGACTGCCCACTGTGGTACAGTTCCTTTCAGCTATGGTATTTCCTGCGGTTTCTTACCACCATCGGGGCAACATCTACTAGACTTTTTATTTTTTCTACACGACTCTGCTTCTTTTTCCTGTTGGCTATGAGCACAATTTGGATATTACCACAGCTGCCTCTGCTCAGGTTGACTTGTGTGTGGGGAGTTTCCTTCAGATTTCTATATCCTGACTACTTTCCAGCCAACTTTAATATACTATTTTTTTAAGGCAGCAGAAGATATATAAAGTAGTAGTGATTATTTAATATAACTGCATGAATCTTAATGGGTTACTGTGCATTAATTCCACTGGGAAACAAGAGTAGTTAGCAACTAGCAACGGCAATTTCTTTAGAAAAAGAAACTGATAAAACCAGTTTGAAAACAAATAAAGAAGAGAATCTTAGTAATCACTACTTATGCAGGAGAGATTGCCTGGTGGTTTCTAAGAACTATCTTCATCTCTTAAGAAAAAGCCAATGTATAGAGTTCTAGAAAAAAAGGTCTAGGCACATTTAAGGGCTCTCTTTATAATAAATTTCTCACGCTATTTTATAAAATTTTTAAGAGACTTCAAGGCATTATCAAAAACTAAATATACAAACAAGCAAGGTAAAACAATAGCAACACAAAACACACAAGAACAAAAAAGAAAAGAAAAGAATAATTGAGTACCACACAAGTAAATTTTTTAAAAATATTCAATGGATAATAATTTATGACCTTCAAAGTTAGAGACATTAGCAACTGTCTTGTTCGTGTGTGAATGTCTCATAAATTCTTTCGGAGCAAAGCACAGCTGCTTGAAATAGTTTCTTTACATGACATAATCTGGTTCTGTCACTCATGGTATTTCCTGTTCAAATACCTGCCTACAGGTTAATAACCTTGCTCTCATTATACAAAGGTTGCCACTTGAGTTTATGGGTTTACTCTTGGGGCTTTGGGTCTCTTTTTCTAGTTGATTTTTAATTAACACTAAAAGCATGCTCATTAGTTTAACCAAGCTAACACTTGTGTAGTCCATGGAAGGCCAGGAAGGGAAGGGGTACATCTGTGGGCCAGGGTACCAACTGGTCTTCATTATCTGTTTCCTAAACTAAAACCTAGAATGACTTGTGGAAAGCGTCAGCCACTGAAGATCTTCGCTTTTATCAATAATAGAAATTGGTATCCTCCGCTGGCATCCCACAGTGCTCCTTCTCAATCCTAAAATCTAAAACCAATTATTTCATAGGCACTATCTTCACAGCAAAATATAATTTATTTATGTTTTTTAGTTCTTGAATTTGTAATACAGGTGTAAGTCTAGGGGTTGGAGGGATGACTTAGTCAGTGAAGTGCTTGCCACACAAGAGTGAAGACCTGAGTGTAGATAGTGGGTGTTTGTAACCTTAGCATGGAGGTTGGAGGCTGGGGTATGGGAAGGCAGGCATATCCTAGGAGCCTTACCGTCCAGTCCAACCAATCAATGGGCACCAGGTCTAAGTGAGAAAATCTGTTTCAAAAGATAAGGTAAAAAGTGATCTAGAAAGACACCCAGTGTAGACCTCTGTCCTCCTCACAAATGCATATGAACATCTTCACTCACATACGCCCTTATACTGTAACACACATGTAAATATATGCTCAACCATTTCTAAAATGCATGCCATTGTGCAACCATTAAGATGTCAATTGTTTTTTTTTTTTCAGTAATGGCACATAACTTTTTTTTTGCGTGACTGATATTTAGGTCAGGAACATTGATCAATGGCAGGGTTCTTGCTTTGTATGTGCAAGGTCCTGGGGTGATTCTGAGTACTTGAGACTCCTGAGACATTCATTCCTATATTCCTGTTCCTGTGTACAGGTACACACACACACACACACACACACACGCACACACACACACATGTGTTTTTTTTTTTAAAAAAGAATTTAAAAAGAATTTGTGGGTTTGTCAAGTTCATAGAGACTAAACTTTTGTTCATTTAGATTCCTTTTTAAACTTTACAAATATTAGAGAGTCATTGGTAATATTGAGAATAGTTATTAGCAGTAAAGTTACTAGTGATAAAAAGTCATCAATGAAAAATAACTTGAAATTTATTTTTAAAAATCCTATAAGCCGGGCAGTGGTGGCGCACACCTTTAATCCCAGCACTTGGGAGGCAGAGGCAGGAGGATTTCTGAGTTCGAGGCCAGCCTGGTCTACAAAGTGAGTTCCAGGACAGCCAAGGCTACACAGAGAAACCCTGTCTCGAAAAACCAAAAAAAAAAAAAAAATCCTATAATTAACTTGACTGTAAAAAAAAAAAGACCCAGTTAGCCCCAGAGACTTGAAGCCTGCTCTTTTGCTATCAAGAAGAAAAAGGGTACTGCGTTCTTTATTTCCTTTCCTCAATGTTTTATGTTTTAACTAAATGAAGTTTTTTTTTTTAAGACCAATTTTATGGTCATAGCAATACTAAGCAGAAAAGCACACAGCTCCCAAATGTCCCCCTTACAACAAGTGTACAACCTCTGCAAGATCAACCCCATGCAGAGAGGTACATTCATTTCAAGTGATACAATTATACACCATCAGCACCCAACGTCTGTGGTTTACAACATTAGGATTCCTTCAGTGAATACGTTATGGTTTCTGACAAACGTACAACGGCATGTGTTCACTATATATAAATATTTATATAAGTATTTCCATTGAACCAAGATCCTCTCTGCCGAGCCTGTTATCTCCTCAGCTCCCAGAGCCCTAGACCCACCACTGCTTCAGTGTTGCTCTGTTCAGAAGACAATATCCTTGGAATCATTAGTATCTGTGAATGGCTTCTTTTACTTGTCACACATACTTGGTTACTTCTAATGTCTGGTGGCTCATTTCTTTTTAGTATTGAATAACTACTAAACTACTAACTTCCACAGTCTGTATCAAACATATTTTACCCCAGATACCTACTGAAAAATATCTTGATGGCTTCCTGGCTTTGTCAGACAAAAATAAAAGTTTTTATTAAGAGTGGCATCATGGAGCACAAGCATTTCTTTTTCAGATTCACAGCTGAAATCAGAATTCTCTGAACCAAAGGATTATGAAGTATAATTAATATATTAAAATAGATTATTTATAAAATGTTAAATATTCTAGAAAGCTTGGTTATTTTAGTTTGAGAAACATTTGTTCTCCAAACTGTTTATTATTAATAAGATATTTATTATTTTCCTTGAATTCATATCATAATCTATACACTACACTTAACAGTTTTAAAATTTATTTGAATAGAAAATAAAATGCATTAAAAATACGTATTCAAAAATCACTTACCAAATGTAGTAGTATAAATGTATTATAACTAGAATTTCTGATTCCAAAGTATGATCATGGAGTACTAATAAATACTATAAAACATTCCAGCCTTAACTAGCATACCCCAAAGGGGTTTCCATATCATCTTTACAATAAACATGGCCAGTGTGTATTGAACAGTACATGGCAGGAATCACACGAAGCATTCTTTCTTCAGTCCTTCACAAACATCAAGGAAGGAAGTCAACAGGCTAAGTCAAGGCCACACCTCTAGCACATTTGGAAATCGACTCTGAATTCTGACTGACCCCCACACCTACAATTTGTTCACTGTCCTGAGCCAGACCTCCCAAATGATGTGATGGTACGATGTTGACACACACCATTTTATGTTTTTGTTATCCTACTTATTCTGGAGGAAATGCAACATTTAAATGACTTTCTGAAATAAAGCATATAGAAGCAGCTTTGGATTTTCTTGGTTTCAAAAACATTGTGGATAGAAAAACATTAAACACATTGATGGATTAAGTAAAAGAAAGTGAGAACAGGTCACCTCACATACACAGAGAAAGGAAAAACTCTCGTTACACAGACTTCAACAGCAAAAAAATTTCTCCCTTGAAAAATATTTGTGCATCTGTATTGGGACACCTTACCTGCTTATTTCATAATCTTTATTCCTCATTTTTTACAGGTGACATTTTATCACCAACATAACAGCCTAAGAGTCTCATTTTGTGACAGAGAGAGAAAGAGAGAGAGAGAAAGAGAGAGAGAGAGAGAGAGAGAGAGGGAGACAGAGACAGAGACACAGAGAGACAGAGACAAACAGGGAGAGAGAGAAACATTACCTGATAAAATAATCCACATATTAGTCTAAAAATTGATCCTAAATCAATGACATCAGGTTTCCTATTAAATCAATGTTAAAAATGATAAACTATATACATGTGTGTGTGTGTGTGTGTGTGTGTGTGTACACATGTTACTTTTCAAAGCCTCACTAATTTTAAGATTTCCATTGTTATTGAGATTATTGAAAATGGTAAATTATTTTGGATGACATCATTTTTAAGGGAAGCACTAACAACTAATCCACTTGTGTCATATTTACCTTATAAATGGCAATTTCTTAGGATTAAAGTTTGTAGGAGATATTCTCTGAGTGACTGTAGAGATTTTTCAAGCCTGAAAATGCATTACTGTAAACATTCTCTTAGAGCTTTAAGATATGACAAAGCTTATTTAAGAGAAAATCATCCCTCGTTTTACTTCTGCTGGATGGCATGTACCCAGCATTAAATATATGCCAGATTCAGGAACCTGTTAAAATAGACTGCACTGCTTCGTATTAGTTCTGAGTGCAGCCCTTTCCAATTCGGCTCTGCTTTAAAATGAGACAAAGATCCCAGAAATTTAAGGAAAAGAAAATATGCCACATTTGTCAGGAGAGGCCAAATTATCTTACTGTTCAAGTAGACTCCAAAAATATGTAAACCAATAATAAGTTGGGGAAAATGTGTATATATACATACATGTACACACACACACACACACACACACACACACACACACACACACACACACCTCACCTATTGCAGATAAGTGTGGTTTGATCACCAATGGCTCCTATCCATTGCTTCCCCTGAATGGAATAGGAGCTTAAAAGGTAAGATTTCCTTCTTAGCCTCTCTAGAGCTAGATAGAGGTCCTAGTCTTCGGCTATTTGCCAAGGTCTGCAGGTGCCTTACTTCATTTTCCCTTCTACCTGGAACCAGACTGATGTAGATTAGATATGCCGTCACACTGACTGCCCAGCTCCTAGGCAGGAAATGGTGCCCAAAGACAGAGGAATTGCAGTGGTAGCATCACAAGTTCAAATAAAGGTTTGATCATTACTATCAAGTTTAAGAACCAGTCCTTTGGATTTCTGTAATATTTGGTGGCCTGGTCAAATTGGACTTTATACCACACCCCCTATTTGGAAAGATAGGAAAATTTTCACTGCCATTATTTCTGGAAATGTTATTTGTTGACTAAAACTACTTGTAAAGTTTCAGTGGTATAACAATAAGAAGTCTGATTTGCCAAGCAAATTGTGGTAGCTCATCAAGTTTGAAATGACCTATGTGTGGAGCTTGAGAAACACATGATTTAATGAAGGGATATGAAGTTGGATTCACTCAGTAAATATCATGGAACAAGTTTAGCAGTTTCTTCTACCTTGTTGGAAAAAGGAACTAGGTAGTCAAAATGGAATAAATTACTGAAGAAAATCCTGTTATCAAAGATGCAGGCTATGTGATACTTGGGGGATGAAAACCGCAAATGATAACTAAATCATTTTGTGTACTGTCATCTACCTGAACTCATAAAAACAACTGAAATACCCCCCCCTCCTTGCATCCTGTTTTGTTAAACAGCTTTAGATTCATGGAAAAAAGACAAGTTAAGTTTTTAAATAGTATTTCTAGAACTGGGGAGAAGGCTCAGTGCATAGAGCTTGCTGTGGACATGTGAGGATGAAAACTCAGAACCCCAGAACTCACGTAAAAATGTGTGGGTATGGACACCTACTTGTGGGTCTTAATAAGGGAGGTGGAAATGGGGAAACCCCAGAGCTGGCTAGCCAGACTCATCCAACTGGAATCCACTGAGTCAGGAAGACCCTACCTTAATACACATGAGGAAGAACAATGAGGAGGACACTTGGAGACAACCTCGGGCCTCCACACCATGCATACACTCCTATACGTACACCTGCCCATACGCATGTAACACGCACATGTATACCCACATTCTCATCCAAGTACACCACACACATACGCATGCAATAAATATATTTAAAACACTGTACTCTGCTTAGTAAAACTAATAACATTAGTTGTAATATTAAATTTTACCCATTTTTATGAATGTGGTTACAATTTCTCTTTTTCAAAGCTACAACAGTTCTCTCCCACATACACATACACATGTGAAAGGAGAAAACTTCCTCCCCCAAAGTTTTATTTCAAGCACACTACGTATTATTCAAAAAAGGCCAGTAGACTTTCAATGTCACACTGTTGATTTCCATATAAACCGACACTCTTAGACTTTGCGTTTTCATTGTTTGAATGATATTTGTATTCCATATCCTTCATTTCTGGAAGCAGTACTGTTGTTCCAAACAGAACTATGACCTTCTACTACCGGCAGAATCTCCCTTCCCAGCACTGAATATAAAACATTGTCCTTGGCTTAGGAAATCCAACTTGGACTTAAAATACCTTTGTTTAAAATGTTCCTTTGTAGCAGTTGAGTACATTTTCTACCAGGAAACTGTTAGAATCTATGAGGATCCTGTCCACTCAACCTATGTTCTTGGTCCCAGCTGAAGTCCCCCTCCTAGGAACTAACTTCTCCCCTGTAAACTTTATTGATATGTCACCTAAATCCTAAAGCCCAATGAGATTGAATACATGATCCACAGATGATTACACTGAGCCATGGTGCTGGTTTTTACAGGGCCCTCTGCCAGCCCCCGACTGCAGAGGCTGGCAGAACATGTCCTTACAATAAGAAACAGATCTCACCTTTATCCACCAGGCAAAAAGTAAATCCCAAAAGAGATTGAGATGTGGCAGAGTGGACCCTCCTGAACATCAGACTTTTGAGGCCAGATCACATCTCTACCAAGATGCCACGGTACACCATTCATTGTGCCAGGTTTCAAAACACCTCCCTACAGGGACTGAGCATTTGCTCCTTTCCTACAGGCCTGTGGTGCACAGCTGTGTTACTGAGATCTCTTAGAATTACCAAGTGCAGCAAGTCCAGATGTCCTTCCTCCTTTTCCTACTCCCTGACTTGAAGCATGTGGTGGTGTTGGATTGCACTCAGTGTGGACTCATGATTACATGCTATGTCTGAATACTCATTGCTGGAACCCAAATCTCAAGTCCCATCTCAGAACTACTTGTAACCGGCAACCGCTTATAATAGTGCTGTCTTTCTACTGCAGTCTATTTTGTAGGCCACTGTAGACTCTCATTATAAAATGTCATCATATACTCTTAGAGGAGGGAAGTTACTTAGGATTTGTGATGCTGGCCACCAGATCATTCCGCTTCTAAAAGTTACTACTGCAGCAGAGCATATTTAATGTTGCCTCCTTGCAAAATAAGGTCTTTCTTCCCCCAGATCAACCAATTCTGGATGATGGTACTTAAGTAGATCCCCTAAAGTTCACTGTTGAAGCTCAGGTATTTTCATAAAGGTGCTGAATGATGACAAAGTGAATTAAGACTAGATAGCAAACCGTGGGAAGGCCTTGACTAGTTTTCAAGTTCCGTGTGGCTGGATCGTTGATGTATAGTTCAAGCAAGCAGCTGAGTGTGTGGCAAGGTGACCACTGACAGAAGAAACTCTCCATTCTAATAGCCTGAGATCCCAGGAAACAAGCTAGACTTGGCACAGATCCTTGGAAGATGCTCAGTACATTTATTTATACCTAACCCTTCTTAATCACACAGACTATGAGGAAGTAGTCATCACTTTATGTTTGATTTGGAATATCCCAAAACGATGCTAGAGATCTTTAACAAGGAACATGTTACAAAATGTAACTATGCATGTTTTCTTCAGCTAACCCTGATATTGCAATATAATAGAAATTTTCTGAAGTTAGAAAATGTTTTACTCTTTCTAAATAAAGTGGTTGACCTATTATCTTTTATGATCTAGATTCAAAATTGTGAATAATGTTCCACAAAGCACCACATGTTGATTCTCTGAGCTGGCACAACACTTTTCTTCTGAGGATATTTATGTAAGCCAAGAATGTGCTAAATATTTTACAACCACAAACTTATATATTATATTGACAGTTCACAACTACCATAGAGTCAATCATTGGGCACGTCTGGTCACCTAACTAGCACATCAGGGTTCTTTTGGATCTATCACTATATTGAAGTGCAAGTCACCGTTGTGTATGTATCTCGTGGTTCTTAGTTTCCTCAAGTAGACGACAGGATGGAAGATAATATGTGCCAGGTTTTTAGCCACCCTCCTCAGACATTGGTCCATCATGTGTACCCAACCTTTTGACACTGCAACACAACAAACTGATTACATTTTACAAATGAACACTCTAGAATTTCACAACTGGATAAGGACCCCAAAAAGCTATGCAATTCATGGGTGGCAGAATGGACATGTCTGAACCAGTTCTCTGTGCCCTGCATGGCAGGGGTTGATAACTTACTGACTAGTCATCTAGAGAACAAAGCTATGAGCACAAGAATGGATGAATGAGCTGGAGACTGTGGAGTAGCACAACCATCCAAACCTGAGGTAGAGGTGATAGGTCAACGGGGCAGGTCAGAAAGATGGGTGAGAGATGTAATGAGTGGAAAAGGACATAGCTGAAGATGTCTTATCTTAACTCATTAGATAAGCCTGTGGTGTAAGAAGGCAAGAAGACAGCAAACACAAGCCTTATGCAATATTTAGAAAGTAGTAATGAACTTGGCAAAACGCTCCCAGTCTTGTAAATCATGTACTGCACCCTAAGCTATATGTCACCATCCTGCTAGCTATGTTAGTCACCTTGACTATAGCAAAAACACTGAGTAACAGTGAGTTCTCAAATCCAAGTCACTTTCTTCCTTACGATCCTCAAAGAAGGCTCACTGGAAGATTACAAAATTAAGAAAAACAGACACGCCATTCAATGTTTCTCAGGAGCAGAGTATTCTAACCCCTATATGTGTATTCAAGAGACGAAATATACTCCTATCTGTGCTATCTGTGTTACATATAAATTAGCTACACAGAGGAAATTGTTCTCTTAGCCACGATAAAATAATTTTTATTATAGGACTCAATGCTTCATGACTTTAGATGTGAATATCCTCACTATTCAAAATCACTCAGGATACCTAAACATATCATTTTCAAAGTACTCTTAATAACTAAGAGCATAATAGCAATCTGCTACTTTATAAGAAGATCTTTCAATCTCACCATTACTGACATTTGATTTGATGTGTGTCACTTTGTTTTGTTTGTGCGTCTTCAGTGGTGGGGTAAACAGAAGGCTTATGTAATTTCACATGATTCGATTAGCAGCCTCCCTGGCCTCGACACAGTAGATGCCGATATCCCATCCCATCACACAAACAACTGTTATGTATAGGCATTGTCAAATGTAATCTGGAGGTCAAACTTAGCCCTTGTAGAAAGACAAAGCAAATTTTTCAATTCTAATTTACCCCCAATATCTAGCACCAGTTACATTTCTAAGCACTGCTAAGTACTGTGTATACACACACACATAATTCATCCTTAACAGTAGCTGGATAAAATAAGATCTATATTTTCTTCTGTTTTACAGACAAGAAAGCAGGTTGTCAGATACACATGTGGCAGACAGGAAACCAAGTTTAAGGAATCCTACTGGAATTTATGCTCCTAACCTCTGCATTACCTACTAGGCAGGAAAAGAACCACAGATCAGAAGTACTGTTCAGTCCTGGCACCTTCACAGCCCTATTAAGTTAAGAACAGTAATTTGTAAAATATGAAGAACATGAGTAAAACAAGACATTTTATCATAATCACTTAGAAAGGCTTCCTGACAGTCCGAAGAGGTCACAAGCTATTCTCTCTCTATTCATCTTCTTTATGTGTGGACACTTTCCTTGTTTTCCTTCCTGCTATACACAGTAGTATCTGCTGGCAATAGAAAAGGACTCCTTCAAAGTGAACTTTTTTTGATTTGGGTCCCTCCTACCTATAACTAAAGTCACAAAATAGCTTTTGGGTAATAGTTTACTTGGGGTGAGCATAAATCATAGGTATAGGCTACAAAGTCAGTCACCAATGCTGCTGAGGGGCTATGTGTATGCAGGAGACTGAGCCTGACTTTATGTAAATACTTAGACAAGGTAACCACAGTGAGTGGCTCTTGATGACACTGTAATCCTTGGACTTGTCTGCGACTTCACATGACAGAAGGAAACCGGCAAGGAGAGCAAACTTCTTTGTGGATAATTAAGCTGACCTGAACATGAAGAGATTATCCTGGTAAACCTAAACTAATCACAGAAGCCCTTCAAATCTGAGAGCAGGCTTCAGCAGGGTCCAAGGGATGCAGAACAGAAAGTCACCACTAAACTGAGGCTGGACCCCATGGGATGCTGAGGTTTGAAAACAGAAAGGGATGCTCATGTACCTCCTACACGACTGAACAATGCATGCTGATGTGACCAGACCCTGGTCACAGAAATGTGTAAAGCATCCTATTTTTTTAAGGGATTTTAAAAGTGCACAATGATGGTTAAAGTTAACAACAATTGTGCCTTCCATACAAAGTTCTAAATGACATTTTAGTTGCTCCCAACACATATAGAACAAGCTCAAATATGCTTTTAAGCAGAGTCACTTCCCTAATCTCCGACTGAGAAGCCAGGTCAGACGTCATCTTGCCTTGAGCCTTGTGAGAACTGGTGTAGTGAAGGCAAACAAGTCACTCCTACTTCGGAGGACTATGAGCAGCAATTCATAGTGCTTAAAGCCAGAGCAGTTTCCATGATTTGTTGCCGCAGTGACAGAATACCCACACCACACAACATGCTCAAGACAAGGAATCGGGTAATTGACTTGTCAGCTGCTATGCCATGTATGTGGTCATCAAGGCTGACTGAGACTTAGATACGTGGGCTTTCAAACTCTTAATCTATTTTCTGAGACCGGCATTAGTATGTATGACTTTACAGATGAGACGCTCAGGTTCAGTAGCATCACGAAGTGCACAGGGCTGGAGTGCTAATAAGAGACAGAACCAAGGATGAGCTTTGCATCTCACTGCCTGTTTGTGTGCTGCCTTGAATACCAAGAATGACAAATAAATAAATAAATAAATAAATAAATAAATAAATAAATAAATAAATTACAGAGACACTTAAACAAAGAATCATTTAAAAAATAGAGAGAAAGTACTTATTGCTGGCAGGGAAAAAAGCCCATGTAAAAGCATAAGAAGCTGATAAGATTTAAATTGAATCCTGACAGACGAGTAGGGTGTCAAAAGATGAATGATAAGACATGATGAGTTTGTAGAGTTGGAATAAATGGGTCTGTGGGGATTCAAGCATAACCGCACACATTCTCCTTAACTGGCCACCATTAACATTGAGACTCTACCTATTAATGGAACAGCAGTACGTTAGGGTGGTAAACGGTGATCATGTGTAATGTCTAGAATCTTGGTTGTCAACACACTATTGAAGAGAGAACTTCAAATGAGGAAATGCTTCCGTCGGAATGGCCTGTGGCACGTCTGAGGGAGAAAGTTCTATATTGCTAACTGATGTAGGAGGTCTCATGCCACTGTGGACAGTAAGAGAGGTGGACCTAGGTTATATAAGAAAGATGAGAATATATATATATAAGAACATGATGAGAATATTTAAGAACATGCACCTGGGAGCAAAGACAGAAAACAGCTTTCCCCCATGGCTCCTGCCTCAAGCCTTGCCTTAAGTTCCTGCCTTACTTCCATCAATAATGGACTACAAATTATAAGCTCAAATAAACCGATTTCTCCCCCCAAATTGTTTTTGGTCATGGTATTTATCACAGCAACAAAAAGCAAAGTAGGACATAATTTTGGTTCCTGACCAGACGCATTCCTATTACCATTAATAGGATACTGTAAAGATGTTAATGGTAATCAATCATCCATTTCAGGACATTCTGTGGTGCATATAGTCCAGAACTCCAGTCAAGGTGACTCACACCTGAAACCTTTCCAGCACAATACACATATCAGAGCAGATATCTAGCTACAGCATGGGTGTTTGGAGGCCTCTGTACAGAAACTTCTCTGCTCTTCAGTGCTCAGAAGGCTATAACACAGCTACTGCTACTAGTACAAACCGTTGCTCCAACCCCAATCTTACCTTATTAGATATTTAAGGAAAGCTGAGGCCGAACTTTCCATTCTAGGAATTTTGAGTTGAGTCTTGGAGATGCTTATTAGAAACACAGTGCTTGAACTCATTGTTCATACAAACTCTGAGATATGTTCATAGAGAGCTTGTTCGCAGGGAGAACACTAAAGTAGTTGTTTCCAGACACAGAAGACCAAATACTCCAGATAAGCAAAATGGTGACCTCGTGTCCTGATGTATTCTAGAATTGTAGCTCCAGGCAGGCCCTATGAGCTCTTGTTGTCCTTTTTGACTTGAACTCATGAGGCAGCGATTCTTTTCCTCATATTATATATCATTGTCCCTCTTTCATTACCTGTGCTGAATGGATGTATGTTTTTGCAAACAAACAGTCCCTTCCACTAGGTTATCTAAAAGTCCATGGGGATCATGTGCCTTCCTTCTGTTTCATATGCCTAGGAGAACCGTCAGCCTGTCTTGATCTGCTGTCTTCTTCACAGTGGGAAGAGTGACTGTACCTGTTACTTTGCTATTGTTATAATAAAACACGACTGCCAGAAGTAACTTAAGGAAGGTTGTATTTCCTCTTTTGGGGTGGGGGGATAAGAGTCGATCCTGACAGGGAAGCATGGTAGTAAGCAGGAGGCTTGACTGCAGGAGCAGGAAGCCAAGAGTTCACATGGCAATCACCAGCACAAAGCAGAGAGAACAAACGGAAGTAGGTGAGGCTTTTCTCAAAAGCCCACCCCAGTGACACCCATCCTCTGAGCAAGGCTACACCTCCTGAACCTCCCCAAAGAGTGCCAACAACTAGGGACTAAGTGTTCAAATACTCAAGACAATAGGCATTTGAACCACCACATTCTACTCCCTGACCTCCACAGGCTCATATAACAATACAAAATGCATTTAGCCCAACTTCAAAAGCTCTCCTCGTTCAGTCTCAACACTATTTAAAAGTTCAATGTCTCTTCTGAGACTCGGGGTAATCTCTTAATCGTAACCCTTTGTAAAAATCAAAGAGAAAATTATGTACTTTCAATATCTAATGACAGAGAATCTACACTACTGTTATATGTTGGAAGTATGTAATTCTCCCATGCCCTCTGCTTCAGTGTCCATCACCAAGTGTCTGCCCTGGGTTCTTGCCCTGACTTTCCTTTGGGACCAACTGTAGGCTCTAAAATGACATAATCCACCTCCAGGGTGCTTATGGTCATGGTATTTATCACAGCACTAGAAAAGTGACTAATAAAGTCCCTGCTCTGCCTGCCAGCTCAACAATGCCCACCTAGCCGTTGTCCCCCTCAGCCTTCCTGTAGCCTCTCATCATATTGCAGATACCTCACTTCCCCACTCCATCCATGGTGACCTTGAGATTTCTGTCAATGTCATTAGTTCTACCGCAGAGACTCCCGCTACCCAAATGCTCCACTGAATCTGTTCCCGTTCACTCTATTACCAAATCCACAGGATAATTCTCAGCCCTTCTCTTCCCTCTCAGAAGCATTAGGCACTGCTGAATCTCACTTCTGTAAAATATTAAATGTCAAACAATGGTCCAGGGCGCCACACTCTGCCTGCTTTATTTTTGCATCTCTTTTACATTCTCTGTCACCTCTTTCTCTGCATATCTCTTACAATTTGATGTTTTCGGGCTTCTTGCCACTTTCAATAGGACGATGTCCTTATACTTCTTTTTTCGCTTTCAGGATTTAATGATATCAACATTAGCAGCCTTGGGTTAAACCCTTCCAGTACTGTATATTTCACTTTAGAGATATTCTCCACTCGGTAACTTTCACCTGTCTGAAGCATCCCACAAACTTGACCACATGTCTACACACACACACACACACACACACACACACACACACACACAGACACTCCCTTCTCCCTTCACCTGTGATCCCGACCATCATGGTAACACCACGCTCACAAAAAGAACCTGCAACAGTTCGCTCCCCTATTCCTCCTCTCATCTTCTCACTTTAGTGCTCACAACGTTCTACAAATTCTATTTATTAAAAAAAAAATCCAATGATACGTTACTTTCTCACTCTCTAGCACCCAGTTATATAGCACCACATTCATCTGTACCACTGCCAAGTCTCTGAACATGTCCTTGATGTTAGGTCTTATGGGGAAATGTGACTAAATGATATCCTCATCTTAAAACCCTCTCAGAGCTCTCGATGATCTCCAGATGAAGTTGGAACACCTGGTGATAACCCGTCATGCCGTGACCCTGTCATAGCACCCTCTCCCATCGTAGCGCACTCCTCCTCCTTCCCTGTCATGCATTGAGTAAGCAGGCTCCATGACCTTTTAGAGTAACCACAAATCTCACTCCCCTCTCCTCATTGAAGGTTCTTAGGCATTGTTATCTGCCTCACCACAGCACTTCCTACACTGCCTTTCTGCCCTCTACCCTCCCCATCCCATGGCGGCAGTGGCTGCAACTCTCTTGCTTACTAGAGACTCCCAAGTGCCTTTGAGTGGCTCTTGGGAAGTGGTAATTCTCAACGTGTGTATGAATATTGGCAGTGATTCCTAGTCTAGTTATTAAACACACAAACAAGAAGAACTGAGCACAATAATTACTATATTTCTTATTATACACATTTTTCTTCTGTGAGGGATAACACCCCCCCCCCTTAGCTGGTTGTCCAGTATGGAATGGTCAGCCTTGAAACCAGATGCACACAAACAACAAAAGCAGACTCAGCAAGTTGTATTTATGTGTATATATTTGTGCAAACACATAAACACATAACTTTATGTATGTAATAATAACAATGAAAAAGAGGTGGGATATCCGGAGTTGAAGGGAAGGTAGCTGAAAGAGGGTGGAGGAAGGACAGGGAGGTGGGAAAGTGATGTAATTCTACTTCAAGTTAAAACATAGTTTCAAAGAGAGAACTGTGTGGTAGGAGGAATGCAGCTAGGTTGGTGGAGTGCAGGACCAACATGAACAAAACCTTTGGTTCAAACCCCAGCATGTAACAAATCAGGCGTGGTAACACATACTGGAATGATAACTCTTGGGAAATGGAAGCAGGAGGGAGCACCAGAAATTTAGGGTTATCTTTGGGTAAATACTAATTGTGAGGCCAGCCTGGACTATGTGAAACCTTTTCTCAAAATCAATCAGTCATTCAACCAATCAATCAGTCAATCAATCAATCATGGATTCTTGTTATATAACAACGAGAAAAATTTTAGAACACAGGAAACATACATAGATACTCTCTTTCATGGCCACTAATGTACTCAGTGCCTCCTAGGTTTTGTGAGATAATCCAGAATAGAGTACAGGACATAGGTTTCCCTGAAGGTAGACACAAAAGCCTTCCCTTCCTGTCAGTTCTGTTTGCCTTCCTCACCCCAGCCCTTGAGCATTCCATGTGCCCAAATCCCCCAGTGTTTTGAGAAATACCACACACAGTATGGTGATGCATAAGACCTGGAATCAATCAAAGGCACTGCGCTTCCTGAAATGGCCTTCAAGCAAGTCTATGGAAAGGGCTGACAGATATGCTAACCAATCATGTACCTTGACAGCTTTGTTCCCTCTGGAATTCTAAAGCACAGCGAGTGCCCTGCAGGTCGAGGGAATGGTGATCTGTCTTTGTACAAATCTCATGTCAGGAATTCCCCCCTCTGGCTTCCTGGAAGGAAAGCACTGCTTGTCTGTTGCTGAGAACAATAAGGCTGGGCCTTTATTGTTAAGGTGAATAGAGATCTGACAGGGTAAGAGGGTTGCAGAAGGATGGGAGGCAGTGAACAGCATGGGTAAAATATGATCTAACAAGGCACCTAGAATGAAATTAAACAGTATCACGGAAGCATGGGTAAAATAGAATCTAACAAGGCACCTAGAATAAAATCAAACAGCATCTTGGAAACAAAAACTAATATCTGACCATTTGTCCCATATTTGGCTGTAAAACCCTTAATCTCTTTACATCTATAAAAAGGAGGGGATTCAGTGAAAACTTTTAAGGAATACATCCATCCAGATTGGCTTCCCTAATGAAAAGCATTCAACTGGTTAACTTACACCAATACCTGACATGCCAGTTTGTAAAGTTCATTGCCAGTTCTCAAAGAAGTCCTTACGAACCTCAGATTCTAACATTTTCCTTGGGAAGCCTGGAATGTAATTCTCCATATCACAGGTGGGTGGAGAACTCTAACCACAGAAGTGAAGTCACAGATTTCCAGATGTGTAAGCAAGGACATCCTTGGACACTGCTTTTAGAGACGCAAGAATGGAAAGACGGCACAGTGCTGCCCCTCCCCCATGTGAGCCTTTCTAAACCATCATGTCTTATTTCATTCTACTATGCTGCATCGCAGATTCAATATTGTCTCTTTAAGAAATTCAGCACTACGAAAGGACAAGGAACTCTGTGAGATTCTTTCACTTCAGCTTTTAATCTTTCCCCTACTCCTGAGTGCAAACATTCAAAACTCTAAGTCTGCAAAATATTCATTCAGGGTGGACAGATCATATACATTTAGGAAGAGACAAGAGCAAATACAGTTATCACCAGCAAAAAAACACCTTCTAATTTCTTGTGTCAATCTTAATTTTTAAAAACTTCTGCTTAGAGTTTTCATATGAAATAATTTTAAAAAATAAAAAAAAATGATGCCATAGTTTAAAAAGTTCTGTTATGTTATTCTGAAGAACACATATATATGTTCCTTCTTATGTCAAGACAAAAAGTAGTTGAGTGCTCTTTGAAAAGTCTTCAAGAGTATAATGCTAAGAAGTAAACTTTGAGAGTATTAGTTGATGCCCTGTTTTCAAATCCAGTCTGTTGGGCACAAACTACAAGATCAATTGTGAGCAGATCAAAGTTAAGCAAAATGATAAATGCAGGTTTACATTTCACTTTTCAATTCCCATTTGAAATGTATGAGAAACCTCTGCTGCCAATGTGGCTGAAGCTGTAGCTACGTTAATAATCAACGTGTGTTATCTCCAAGGCTGTCAATACACCCTAAACTGAAAACACACAGACCTAATTAGTGAGCTAAATTTACGCACATAGCTGAAACACTCTCAGGTTTTCAGTTCACAAAATATTTCTTCTAGCTCTCATCTAGTCTCATCCAGATTCACCCTTCTCCCAGCCTTCTCCTCAAGATATGAACATCAGCCCAATGAGCTAGAGACGACTCCACACTGATGAACGAATGAAAACTGTTCAGTTCAGCACCCTGTGTGGTATCCCTGAGGAGGAGCATCATTTCTGAAGGACAGTGACTAAATCAAGGCCAACAGTGCCTTTTTCCTGCCATGGGAAGCAAGGGTTTGGGCAAGGGCAACTAAAATGAAAGTGAGAATGGAAAATCCAAGATTTCTGCCAACACAATAGCACTGTAGCAAAAACTTGCATTTATATCTTGTAAAAAGCTTCCTTTTTCAACTTACTAAATAAGGGTGTGTGTCTATGTGTATATGTATGTGAGTGTGTGCATGTGCCTGTGTATGTATGTGTGTGTACTTGTATATGTGTGTGCACGTGCATGTGCTTGCCAATGTATATGTGTGTGTCTGTGTGTGTACATGCGTCTATGTGTATATGTATGTGAGTGTGTACATGTATCTGTGTATGTATGTATGTGTGTGTGTGTGTGTACTCTGTGTGTATAGGGGGTATGTGTGTGTGTCTATGTGTCTGTGTGTACATGTGTCTGTCCACATGCCTATGTGTTTGTACTTGTGCGTCTATGTATATGTTCATATATGTGTATACATGTGTATGTGTGTGTACTTATATATGTGTGTGCATGTGCTTGTCAATGTATGTGTGTGTGTATGTATGTGTGTCTATATGTGTGAGTGTTTGTGGATGCATCTATGTGTGTGTATGTGTTTATGTATCTGTGTGTGTGTGTGTGTGTGTGTAAGGGGTGGTGAAGGCCCTGATTCCCAATTGGTTCTTGATTGAGCAATAAAGATGTTAGCAGCCAATGGCTGGGTGGAAGAGGTGAGACTTCCAGTTTCTTGCAGGCAGGAGGCACAGGAGAAGGAAAGGAGATTCGCCATGCTTCAGAGGGAGAGAGAGTCACCAGCCATGTGAGATTTCTGGTTGAGTGACCATTGGCTGTTTCCCCAACAGGGCATGGGATAGCAGGCAAGAAATTAGAAATGCAACTAAACTGAGGACAGATTTAAGGTGCTGAGCAAGGAGAAGGTAACTGGGCAACTAAGTTGAGGGAAGATTTAGAGGTGTTGAGCTCGGACTAAAGTGAGCTGAGCACCTAAGCTGAGGGAAGTAGAGATATTGAGCTGGGAGTGAAGGTAAGGGCCCATTAGCTGCAGGAGGCTCAGAAGTGCCTAGCCATTGAACTGAAAGCATATTAAATGAAAGCTAATGTGTGTGTGCATGTGTGTGTGTGTGTGTCTTTCATCCACGGATCCAAGAGAAGCAGGGTGGTGACTGCTAGCACGGTCTTCCTGGAGCATAAAGTGGAGTTGTAGAAATTACATGCTACAAGTGTTTGTGTGTGTGTCTCTGTGTGTGTGTGTGTGTGTGTGTGTGTGTGTGTGTGTGTGTCTTTCATCCACGGATCCAAGAGAAGCAGGGTGGTGACTGCTAGCACGGTCTTCCTGGAGCATAAAGTGGAGTTGTAGAAATTACATGCTACAAGTGTTTGTGTGTGTGTCTGTGTGTGTGTGTGTGTGTGTGTGTGTGTGTGTGTGTGTGTGTCTTTCATCCATGGATCCAAGAGAAGCAGGGTGGTGACTGCTAGCACGGTCTTCCTGGAGCATAAAGTGGAGATGTAGAAATTACATGCTACAAGTGTTTGTGTGTCTCTCTCTCTCTCTCTCTCTCTCTGTGTGTGTGTGTGTGTGTGTGTGTGTGTGTGTGTGTGTGTATGTTGAAACAAGGTATCACTTTGCAGTCCAGGCTGCCCTCAAACACCCAAGAGTTGACCTATCTTAGCCTCACGGAATGTGCTAGGATTACAGGTGTGGGCCATAATTGTGGGTTCTAAATACCTTTCTTAATGAACGTCCATATTCATTAGTCCTACCAATTTCTAGTTGCTAACAAATAAATGCTGTTTATTAAATAATATCACCTGCCAAGCATCATGCTGAGAGAATCATACCCTTTTTCTATTTTAAGGCTTGTAACCCTTCTGTAAGAGAGAGTCATTAGCCTCATTTCACAGGTGTAGGAAAGGAAGGCTATGGGGGAGTGGTGTCTACTTTGGCATTCGGCTTCACTAGGTTGGAAAGATTTTTGTCCCTATGCTTAAGTTGTACCTCATTTTCATTACATTTATGATGAACTGCTTTCTGTCATTTACTTTTGGGCCAGAAACCTACTGGAAAGAAAAAAGTTGTCTCCATATTTAAGAGTTCTAAAGTCCATAAGAAGGTGACCAATATAGTAGTAACATTGTCACCGGCAGGTTCAAGTAAGGAAATAATAAATGAAGCGGCAATTTGGAAACAGGAGACCTTATTAAAGACAGTGGAGCAAGGGCTTCCTAAGAATGCAGAGTCTGAGCAAGTACAAAGACGTTCTTTTTCAAGAGAAATAAAATAAAGAGAAATCCTAATTTAGGTGTGTTCTGGAGACAGTAACTATAAAACAGAGTCCTTCCTAGTGCTGAAGAAGGGAAAAGTAGTGAATGGGACCATGATACCCAGGCAACGAGAGCAATACGCTGGAACAATGTTTTTGAGACTCAAGTCACTGTACCAGTAGCCTCAGCATTATTCCAGGATCATGCTAAAAATACCCACTTAGTCCCACTGAATAAGCGACTCAGGAGACAGCCTAGTCATCCATCCCTGCCTTCATGCGTTCTCCAGGGAATGCTGACATATGTATGTCAGCTTGAATCACTTCTTTAAGAGAAATGGAGAATTACTAGAACCCTTAGTGAGGCAACGGGAGAGATATGATATTTTAGAGAAATGAACTTGCAGAATAGATTTAAAAAGAGGCCACTTGTAAATGTATACACTCCACAGAGCTCTGCCGTGCATTTGTTAGAATGAGGCAGCATTTTAGGAGTTATAACATGAACCGGGGAAGAAGAACACCACAGCTCTTTCTCTTTCCCACTTTTCTTACAGGAAGAACACACTGATGAAATTCTGATTTCTCTGGTAGAAAAAAAAAACACCTCACCTATAGTTTTTTTTTTCCTTTTTAATCACACTGTGACACTGTGAGAACCGCTTATTAAAATACACTTGTCTCAAAAACTTTCATAGAAATGGAAAAGAAAAATTTAATTAGATGTACCATGTATAAAATCAAAATACACGGAAAATGACAGCCCTTACTAAATATAGTCAGTACCCTAGGAGATGATGACCAGAAATGACTGGGGAGTCTTTAAGAACTACGCACCTAAAAAAACAAAATGTTGGATGTAAAACAGAAGGCAGAGTGACTTTTCAAGAGACTGTAACTTTTTTACTCCAAGAGAGTACTGACCTTTAACAGATCCACAGTCATTTACATTTATTCCAGTGAGGTTACATTTGCTCAAAGGATTTTTTTTTTTTATGAACGGCTTTCACGGCCAGTTTACGAGCACATAATAAAACAAATAACAGTTTTCATTTTATAAATCATTCTGAGAAACAGCTTTAAAACTGGAAAAGGTCATTTTCTATATTCATTACTCTCTTCATCCACTAGATATGATTCTTATGACTTTTGGCTGAGAAAACAAAACAAAACAAAATTCAAGCCCTCCTCAATAGACAGTGGCAGGCAGCCTAGGGGACTTGGGTGATAACTTGAAAGGAGGTCAATTAACCAGAGTTATTCCTGATGCTCTGTGAGGTTAGAAAACATATGTGGATTTAGCAAGTATTTGATGGGTTCTTTTTCGGGAAAGGCCCAGAATTGGTGGCTCTGGCTGTCATTTGGTAGAGTAAGGAACAGATTTTCTCTATTTCCCAGCATGGTCATTCTAGAACATATTAATGACCATAAAGAGCCTATGCTGCAGAAATTCTGTATTTTTAAATTAAGACAAAGACAAGTAATTCTAACCTGTACTGACCTCATCTTATTACTCATGGAATACCTAATAAATCATAATTTTATTCACTCTTTCTGTTAGTGCAGTTTTCAACAGCAGTTAATAAATCATCTTCATCTCTTATGTTCCTTGAGCCCACTAACCTCCCCACTGAAAGCTACTGAGTTCTTCTAAACACATTCTATGTTGAGGAACCCCGGGAGGATTGCATAATGAAGATAGGCCAAAGTGCTCAATATGAGTAAATGCATACAGTTTATTAATTCTGAGCCAACCATCAAAGACAGCATCCTTTATACTCCACAAGGCCCCCCCGCCTTACGTTTCTTAATAAGAATCCCAAACAAAAAGGCTGGCTTGTGCTAATAACTCCTCCTCAAATCAGAATATGGGCTACTCAGGCATTCTAATTATGAGCTGGAAACATATCGTTGACTAGATATAACATTCAACACTGCCAGTTGACTACAAAAATAACATGCTTCAGAGATCAGCATCTTAAAAATTCTAAAATTACCACCATCTCAAACCACTATTTATAAAAATAATATACTACATTTATGTCAATCATTATTCATCATGTTAACACAGTTCAAAGCCAAATTTAAATAGACCTGGTGTCTAGCAGACTATTCAAGATCTGAATATAGACACGTTTTCAAATATATAGCTCTTAACTATCCTACATACTGCAACTACAAACATTTGATTTGAAGGAATCAGCCAAAATTCAAAACACAGAGAGGTTCCCCAACTCCATCAACCCCAAGTTTTCCTTCCACTTGATAAAACTTAGTTAAAGTATGCTTTATACATCATCAAAGATCTCTAAACCACCAAAGATTAGCTTGTTCTTTCACACATAGGAAGATAAGTGGTTACAAAGCTTAAATGATGTCCTTTGGGTAAGCTTTCTGAAGAATTCATCTCTGTAAGGCTGTCCACTTGGGACATGAAAAAAGTCATTTCTTAAGCATGTTTGGGCTATCTTTAACCTTCAACTATTATTTTAAATACTAACATGCCAATGAGTCTAAACCAAAGAAAGTCTCATTCCACCATACACAGATCTGCAGAGAGACAGGAATCATAAGGGACCTGATGGAGAAAATCCCAACTTCAATTTAAAAGTGGAGACCAGTTAGTAAACTGGGATCAGCTTATGGAAAGTGGAATGATCCAACACAAAGCACTGTCTCATCGCCTACAAAAAATAAAGATCCAATAGACTGTCTTTAGTATACCATTGGTGAAGGTAGAGACGGTTCAAAGGCCATTACATCTAGAATGTACTATGATCTTTCAGTCCAACCTGCTTACAAGAAAAAGAGACAAAGTTACTAGACAAAGGCTTATCTTAATATTTGTTATGTGAAAAAGAAAAGAAAAGAAAAGCAAAGTTCAGGTGCAAAGAAATGGTAATGCTTTTATCTGACCAAATATGTTTTCAGAAAACAACAGAAGCAAATTTAAACAATTGAAATCATTTATGTACACCAGGGTCAAACCTGTGAATGAGATGGGGGTGGTGAATTGACTCACGGCCTTCGCCTACATTTCAGCTGTCTTTGCAAAAACAGGCCTTGGCTTACAGTGAAAAAGCACAGGAAAGGTACTAGCTCTTTCTAAAACATATTTTCTCCCTTGCTGGAACAAACATCAAAGAACAGCAATTTCTACTACACACATTCAATGATGTAGACTTTAATATGCTTCGTATCCAAGAAGGACAAAGTTTGACCAGTGGGAAGTAAGAGTCTAAGATGGGACGCACACCCAGTGTGCTGCCTTAACCACATCTACAACTCTGTCTTCTTCAGTTACACCCTTACCAACAAAACAAACAAAAAATAAAACAACAGTAACTTCAATAAGCACAGGAATTTAGCAGCTTGAGCATATATATATATATATATATATATATGTATATATACACACAAATATATATTCCTGTGGAAAAAAATACTAAGTTCATACCACCATGACCTAAAGTTTAGCTCAAGAAATCTAGACTGTCACCCTCAGAAAGGACCAGGAGTTCTGATGTTTATCTCTGAGGTTCTCTTGTCCCTTAGGATATAGTGTTCCTCAAGAGATCCTGAAAAGACCATTCGATGAGGAAAGTTCTGACAAAATTGAGGCTCCTGCACAGCTGTGACATTTGCATGTCATGGGTTCCTGTCTCAACCACAGTCATTCATAGGCCTATGTATAAATTACTGCCACACCCTTTCCCATAAACTCTTGGCCTATGCAAACAGTTTTCCTCTGGAGCATGGCAACAAACCAAGTCTCAGAGTATGTTGCACTACATTATTAAGCCCCATTCTTTTATAGCTGGGTGTTATTTGTTGAGTTTCCATCTCAGTTCCAAACCTACCTTCACACCAAGTTCTCATAATAAACATACACAGGAGTATCTGGAGATTAGACAATCTAATAAAAAAAATACAGAAATACATTAAAAATGAAAATAAAAGTTAGCATCATATTGCCTGCTATAAGAACCACGAGAACAGTGCTACATACAACACAGGGACTAGATATCTGCTTAATTATAACGTGGGAAGAACAAGCCGCCCTGTGCGGATGGGAGGAGAGCGAGGAGAGAGGGAGAGAGGAAGGGTGGGAAGGGAGAGAGAAGGTGTGTGTGTGGGTGGGGGGGGTGGCGGGTATTCTCATTGCAAATGCCAAGGAACCACAAAGATTACTTGGGCTTTTTCATTTTATCCGAGTTACATCAGGACTGCTGGGTTCTGGTTTACCAAACGCAGCTGCTGGAGGACTCAGAGGACCACTGACTCCTATATGCTCTTACGTCTTAATCTCATTTGGTTTTCTTTCAGGTACCTAAGGATCACAGAAATCTTTATCAGGACACTGTGGAGGTGGGGTGGGGTGGGGTGGCCTCTGCTGTCTCAACAGCAAATATCAGCCAGCATCCCTTTTGCAGGAGATATTGGAAGATGCTCCATATCCTTCCAAGATGTTTTCAGCAGGGATTCTGGGTGCTGGCCTGCCAGTCAGGGCTGCAGGGGCAAGAAAGCCATAGTGGGACCAGCCAGTAGCCTGAGTTCAGGCTCACATTAGAGTTTTTGTATCATCATATGAACTGACCTGGTCAGGCACTGAACTGCACCCTCACACCCCATCTTTATACACTAAGAACATTTCATGGAGTCCAATGAAAGTCCATTTCATTAGCTCCACGGCTAATATTTACATATGAGCATCAGACCTCAAGATGTCTGAGGGCCTTTTGAATCTGAAACCTGAAAAATACATTTAATATGGAATTCTGAAAAAAGGCCAATAGCTACAAAATATAACCAAATTGTACACATTCTATGTAAGCCTGTATCAGGTGACAGGCTTAGCTCTCATTATAGAGATTATCGTAATTATACAATTTTTTTTCCAGAGCTAAAATATATTTTCTTTTTACTTCTTTACATCCCTTCAAGGACAAAACGAGGTAAAACTCACTTTGCTCAGTCTATTTTGAGGACTGATTTCAATACTTAGGGAGGCAGCTTGACTGTGACAGCCCTGAAGACAGTATTTCAGGGCAAGTAGATCTGACTGAGAAATGAGCTCATCTTTCACACATGCTCTGAAGAGGTAAACAGATGTGTATGCATTGAGTATATCCGTTTCAAGATACTAAAGGTTTGTTGGAAATTATCAATTTATGAGAATTAGAGTTGACTGTAGCACAGATGAAAAAACACCTATCTGGACAGATTATTTGGACGAACTGTACAAGTATCTCTTTAATCATCAAAACCTAATGTTAACTATGGTTATACCTGTCCTGAAGAATCTCATCACTTTATCCATGGCTTATTAATTGGCACATGAAATAAAGTACTTGTAGAAGTAACAACAATATAATAAAGCAAGAAGCATTCACTGTATAGCAATAGTATGTCTCTTACCTTGTTAAGCTTTATGCACAAAATCACTTTTAAGCCTCAAGGTCCAACAAAGTAGGTTCCAATATAATCCTCACATTACAAATGAGAAAAATGAAGTTCCAAGAGATTAAGGACCTTGGCAAAGGTCCTGGAGCTAGTGAGCTAGTGCATGGTGATGGCCAGACTCAGATCCAGGTAATCTGGGTCCAGTATCCATTGTTCTAACTGTCAAGTCACTGCAAGTGGACAGAGCAGAAGAGGGGAAGGGACTCAAGCTGAAGTTCCCGGGCCTCCTCAAAGAGACAGAAAGGTCTGCTGAGTGTGTGTGTGTGTGTGTGTGTTTGTGTTTAAAATATATATATATATATATATATATATATATATATATATATATATCTCCTAAAACCTATATAGTTCTCTTAGGTCGACTGTCAAATCTTCTGCTATCTATAATGCTATGTATGGGTGGAGAGCACATTCATTTACAGTTTGAAAAGCTCCCCACATCATGGCATCCCTCTTCTCTGGGCACCCACATCACTAATATATTATAATCCTCTTTGTTTTTCCCTTTCTTCTTTAAAACTTCTCTACACAAAGGTATACAGTAAATGGTTACAAATGCTTCTACTCTCAAAGAAAACTTTGTAAACAGAGAAAAATACATTATATCACTCTTAGCCTATGTAGCTTTAAAAACAGTCTTCTGAGTCACATCCATAGTTACATTTTTTTAAAACTTACTATAGTTTACTTAAAGCCAATAAAGTAAAATTTACAATAGGGCAGAACTGAGTCACATCTGTTCTATGCTTATTCTATTTTAGGGTCTCTAGAGAGCAAACATGATCCACCTGCTAAATTCTTGTCCTGAGAGTTTCATTTAGGAAGTGAAGTCTGAGGGGTCGGTGAACAGCACTCACCAAGAACCAGGACTTCTATTCTTCATTCTTCTTTGTCACTAATTGGTGATTTCCAGAAAAATCTTGGTGTTTTGGATACTCCACAATGGAGTGCATGAGCTAAGGCGTCACTCAGGTCTCATGCAACTGTGGTATTTTATGATCTAATACGTATGTTTGGCTTAAAAATTTTTTTAAATCCCTTAAGATTAGTACTTTCCTGACATGTTTCTGATAACCAAAAAAATAATTTTTACAGTTTGTACAAAGATCCTTTAAGAAAGCATGAGGCAGGGAAGTGATGGCCAGACACTGACCATCAGGCAAGACAGCAGGCTACCAACAGAGGGAAAAGTTACCACCACCACCACCACCATGCCCACACACAAATAACTATGTGTCTTCCTTAAACTACTAGACGTATTCGTCTCTTCCTTTTACCTATTTAAGTCATTGTGCCACTTATTTAGGTCATTGTGGCAATCCTTTCTGATCTGATTTTGGCTAACCAAAACGTATTATGTTTATGTATGATATAAAAGAAATTAAAAGTCTATTAGGCTGAGGGATGGATGTTAGGTCCTAGGCACATAGTATCCTCTCTACATTTTTAGCCTTCATCCTTCATAGGCATCTATATATATTCTTCTCTTATGACCTTGACACACACACACTGAAAGCCCTCCTTTAGTACAGAATTTATATATTAAGGGTTTGAAAACATATTTCAAGTATATAAGTTATGCAGTAAAGTCAAAGACGTAAAGATGTCTTTGGAAGGCATTTCCATACAGGGGAGGCACTAGCATCCATTCCAGTAAGATGGCTCAGCTGATGAGCTCACCTGAGGACTGCTGTAGAGGTTTCAATACAGGCTCCATATTGGTAAGCTGCCTTTCAAAGTTTTTACTAAGTTCTAAGTCCTACAAACAGCTCCTTTGTGTGAATCTCAGCTGCCTGAGATGATAAAGTCAAGGTATTTCCTTTATCGAACTTACGGAATGACTTGCAGCACATTAAACTGAAGACAATTCAGACAAGTCACTTCTACTCACAATCTTTTCTAGCTTATGTAACTTCAACAGTTAGCACCCACTCTAGTGTTTACACAGTTGAAATCATGACTTATTCATCTTTTCGTTGAAAACAGAACCCTTTACAAATCTCTATAGCTCCCTTGCTTTGGGACCCCTCAGTGTGGCAGCTCACACCAGCATCGATTTAATAAGGGTCACCAAGGAGCAGGGAGCCAGTGAACAGGTAAACAACCCAAAAGTATGCTAGTCCCTTGGGCCAGGACTTCAAAGGACAGCTTTATGACATTGTAAATGTTCTTTTCCACACTAAAACCCACAAAATTCACCTGGAATGTTAAGCTTCAAAATAAAAGCATTTTTGTTTCATTTTGTCAAGGTAACTTATCCTGACATCTGATCTTTGGGCAAAGGGCAAATAGTTAATATTTAACACAAACTGTAAACTGTGCTGAAATGCGCGCACACACACACACACACACACACACACACACACACATGCACATACTCATGCATGCCCCCTTGCTAGTGTAAAATGTAATAAAATGTGTTTTGCTCATTAGCCATCAATGTGCATCTTTCTTTATATCTCTGAGTCTACAAATAGGTCAGGAATGAAAAGCCTTCTCTTAAGAAACTAAGAAGACAGCTGTGCCTAGAGCTGACAGGTCCTAAAGCCTCATATGACAGACCCAAGGCAACCAGCCTACAGAACTCCATGCTTTAGAACTTATGTTGTAAGGCGGACTCCAGTCTGAGAAGGGTCACTTCTTTCACTCAGAATGCCCCTTAACTTCAGAAAAAGAAAAAGAAAACATTCATTGTTTAAAGGAAATTAGGGCCTTCATCCTAAGGTATACGTAGGCTGTTTCCTTCCTCTGCCCTTCCGCCCCTCCAAATCTTTTAAAAACTTGCTAATTAAAAAAAAATGATCTAAAGGGAAATAGAGTATGTTCCTAATACTTCCACAAAACTATTTAACTTCTAAGAGTTTTTCTTAAAACCATAGGATAACTTGAGTACAGTTTCATGGAGATCAAATAAATATGCATCTGACACTTATCTTAAGGCAGGGGAATTCCAGGATAAATGTTTTCACGAGGTTTCAGGAAAGGGTTGTGATAACATTGTGGGAATCTGGAGTGGGAAAAGGAAAGTTTACATCAAATCCACCATTACTAGAATTATTAGGATTCCCTCAATGCATTTTGGTGGAGGTAATGCCCTACTTTAAATTAGCAGCCTACCTCCCTGAAGACACAGACTTAACAAAAATCCAATGTGGTATGAACAATACAATTATGTCAGCATTATAAAAACAGTGTAAATGGCTCTTGAACCAAATGTGTAAAAGTGAAAGCTTGACTCAAATTCAATCCTTTAGCTTCTAAATTTTAACTATAAAAGTTTTAGTGCATTCAAGTGCGATTAAAGAATTTAAGTACAAAGACAGCCAGAATATACAGAAACAAGGCAAAGGGCTAGGGGCCACAGCAAGTAGCCCAGAGTGTGGGAAATAGAACCTAAATGGGTAAAGTTGAAGTCTAACATGTCATCAACCACTTTTCTTCTCCATGTCCTTTAGAACAGCTTGAGTTGAGGGTAAGGGGGTAGGACATTAAAATTCATTATATATGTATCCAAAGCTGACAAAGAGTAATTTTAAAAAGAATAGCATGAGTCATTGCTTTTAGTTTACAAAGGACTATGTTTGAACTACTCCAATGGAAAAATCATAATTCATCTCTCCCCTGTCCTGTTGGCATTTGACTGAATTATAGCAATGCTGACTTCTTAGGGTTTTTGTAATTGCCAAGAATTTTAAAGAACATGTTTAGTTCTAGCATTTTATTTAAAACTGGACAGTTTGAACTAGGTTCTAAGATGTTGGAACCACATGACAGATGCATAAGTTTCCTTGACCTGGTAAATTAAGTTCCTTTGATTTAGAGACATAGATAAAGAAGGCCTAATAGCTGGTGGTTATACAGACTGCCAAAATGCAGCTCTCAGTGGACTCCCACCAGGCATGGTATCTATTCGCAACCCACTTTCAGTCACTAATGGTCAGCTTCTTAATGCTTTAATGTTTACAGTCCCTTCTTCGCACAGCCCCAGCCCGCATTAACTACCCACTCATGAATTCAGAAGCATGCCATTCATGGATTACTCTCATCAAACAGCAGATGCTGCTCATTTGAGGGTAAATTTTCTTTCTTTTTTTTTTTTTGGTTTTTCGAGACAGGGTTTCTCTGTGTAGCCCTGGCTGTCCTGGAACTCACTTTGTAGACCAGGCTGGCCTCGAACTCAGAAATCCGCCTGCCTCTGCCTCCCAAGTGCTGGGATTAAAGGGGTGCGCCACCACCGCCCGGCCCCCGAGGGTAAATTTTCTAATGGTCCCTATTGATTAAGGAGTCTAAGAGATGGGGTGGAAAGATGTTTTGGAAGAAACAGAAGTGTGTCCCATTCTCTCAGAAAGGTAGGACCTGGTGGGATTTCACAGAGAGGAAAAGCTGTCGGAGAAAGCAGTTCACAAGAGCAGAGTCTGTCCCTCTACTATGTCTCCGCAAAGCAGAAAGCACGATGATGATCAAAGAGCCATGAGCCTGGAGGGTTAAAGGCTCATCTCAGAGGAGACTGAGAAGGACCCAAGTCCACTTGAACTTGCTCAGTGACACCTCACCCCATCTCATCTGGTCTTAAGCACCTTCTCTGGCAACCAATCTACCTCCATCCCATAACTACTTTCAATCTCTTCACAGCCTCCACATTCTGTTTACTCCCTCACAATGCCATCACGATCGTTTCCTGATAATGGATCCCATAGCAAAACAACATCTTACCAAAAATACTACATCCATTCGTAATGTATTTTGGAGGATGGATCCAGAGTTAGGATAGCATGCTTTACCATAGTTCTCCGGGGCTGGATTCTCAAGGAAAACACAGAGAAAGCAGCCTGGAAGGACACGTGTCCCCAGAGCTTGGTGACCTGGAAGCTTCTGCTACTTTGTTCAGGTCTCAACTTAGTCACTATCAGCTTCTTGAGCTGTTTCACCTTGGAAATGACAGCCCGAAGGGATTTTCTAGGGTTCCTTCGCCTTTAAGCTTGCAGAAACCAATCACATGTTATGAGTAAAAATAGCCAGAAAGAAATTACACAGGATTTACCAAAGTCCATGTTTGCTCTAGATTAACTTTGTCACTGAGCTGCTGGGAAGGCTGACCTGTTGCATCACCGGGAACACCCCCTTTCTGACAATGTTCTAGAAATACAGAAAACAGTAGATCGATCTCTCTGTCTGTCTCGGTCTCTCTCTCTGTCTCTGTCTCTCTCTCTCTCTCTCTGTGTGTGTGTGTGTGTGTGTGTGATGTTTTGAATCAGTAAAAGACAGTATGCGGCCCATGACAGGAGGCCTCAAGTTTCAAGTTTACAGCCTGTTACACACACCTGGCAGGGGAGGCCACATGACTAAACACTGGGCGCGCTGGCTGTTATAACCTTTGTATTTTGTGTGATTGATGTCCTGTGTTTACAGTCAGCTTCAATTTCAAAACACCTGCAAGCCTCTCCAAGGAGGACGGCTGCTCTATCCCTGCACAGTGGCTGTTTGCAGTGTAGACTAACTGCAGCCAGCAAGGAGGAGGCAGTGTATCACCTGCCCATGAATTCACTCACCACTCACTGCCTCTTACAGCTTAAGCTCACCACAGCATGCAAGTTCAACGGGATTCAGTCTCAGTTCCTAACTACCCTAAGCTAGTAAAAGGAAACCATGCAGCCTTTGGCACCTGGTGGAAGCGGAGACCTCCCTCGACTTTGCATGTTAACGTTGAAGCCCTAAGTTCCAATCATTTATCAAACCTCCCTGAAAACAGCAGCGTGATTGGGATTTCTGGCAGTGTTCACTCACTCACCTCTTTGATCTTTGCCCTCTTCTCGCGGATGGTGGCATCAGCGGGCTCCCGGTTTTCTACCCCGATGGGGGGCAAGAAGTCCACCTTGGGCAAACCCCCAAACAGATCCTTGTCACGCAGCTGGTCCTGGGCCACCTTCTCTTTCTCCAGCAGAATGTCTCTTTGGATCTCCTCCGGCAGCTTCTGTAGGGTCTCCTTGGCTTCCCTGAGAGCCCGCTCGTGGTTTTCGCGGATCCTGGCTAAGTTGTCCTCCAGTCCAGCTCCAGGGTCCCCAGGCACGCCTTCCTCGCGGTGCCGGACTCTCCCCTCGGCGGCATCCTCGGCACGTGCCCCGAGCCCGGGCTTGTGCTCCGCCGGCGGCTGCAAGGCAGGGTTGGAGTGGAACAGGACCCCGCTGAGCAGCTTGGAGGAGTCAGGCAGGAAGAAGATTGCCCCGAAGCAGAGCGTGATGAAGGCGCTGAACACCAGCAGCAGCACGAACTTCTCGGTGAGGCGGAAGGCGGCGGGGCCAGATCCCTTCCTCCCGCTGCCAAGCCCCCCGCCCAGGCCACCGCCCAGGCCGCCGCCCCCGGGGCTACTGAAGAGCGGCAACAGGCCCCCCACGGGCATCGCTCCGGAGGTTGTAGCCGCCGGCTGACAGTCTGTCCAGGGGCCGGGCGCCGAGCCGCTCAGCAGCCAAACTTCGCTGCCGCCAGCCGTCAGCGGCTGCGGGGCCGGTTCTTGCGCATCCAGGCCGCCCAGAGCGCGTGTCTGGGCTGCCGGTCTCCCCACTGGAAGCGGCTCCCCTCCGGCGATCCTCGCCGGGGCGGCTCCTTTGGCAAACAGGCACGCGCGGCAAACCGCTGGCTGCAGCCCCTGTTGGGGGTGGGGGGGAGACAGTAAAAACGCAGTGGTTAGGGAGGTGCTGAGAAAGTTTCCAGTGGGGTCCCCGCCCTCCCCTGGCCCCGGCAGCCGCAGGACCGTATCCCGGCAGGCAGCCCCACGGTCCAGCCGCAGGCACCACCCTCGGAGTCCACTTTGGACTTGGGGTGAAGTTTTCCAGCCTCGGAGGCAGGGTGTCCCGCGCACATCTAGGTCAGCACGGCGGACACCTCGGTGGCAAGGGCGGCGCACCTCTGGGCAGCAAGAGCACCGCGTGCGTAGGGGGATTCGTCAACTTCTCCTGCTGCCCATCTCCGAGCGCGTCCCGGCGGGCGGTGGCGCGCGTACAGCCCGGTGGCTCTGTGGCCCCGGGACACGGCGCAGGTGAGCGAGCGCGCCGACCTGCCGGCGTGTGCCAGCGAACCAGGCACCGTGCTACCCTCCTCCGCGGCCCCGCCGTGCACTAATAACACTGCCGGTCTCCTGGCGGTCGGAAACGAGGGCGGTGACGCGTCCGGAGAGTGACAGCGCGTCCGGGCCAATCTTACGCCTCCTAGGGTCCCGCGGGGGTGGAGCCGAGGCGGGGAGGGGGCCGCGCGGGGCGGGGAGTTTACGGGAAGCGCTGCCTCTCCCGGACCCGGCAGAGGCGGGGAGGTCGCTGCTCCCCTGGGCGCCCGAGGGCTGGAGCTGCGCCCGGGAGCCGGGTTAAGACTCGCCCGGAGGACCAGAGCCGGAGTTGGTACGGGCTTACTCGGTCCTAAACCTATTCGAGCCGGAGCCCCAAAGGTGGTGGATCCTCGAGTGACCGCGACTACTGCGGTAGCGCCAGCACGTCCCGTACTCGCAATTGATGATCCCGAAGAGAACACAGGAGATTGTGGGCAAGCTGTGGTTTGAAGAGTCTTTTCTCCAGCCACCCCTTATTACTCAAGACAGGGATTCCCCGGTGCCCAATAACTCTTAAATCCAAAGTCTCCAGGCTCCCCTACAGAGCTTTTGGGCTCTCTGCTCTGCCTCACTAACACCCTTTTACATCCTTGGCGACTTGGGGTTTGGGGATTGCTTGGGGCTCTAAGTATACACCCTCTTCCCCTTACAAGAAACAACAATAACAACAACAGCAAAAGTTGCATGACTCCCCCACACTCCCCCACTTTCGAAATTCATTTACCTCATCGCAGTTGGCCAAATTTTCCATTCAAAGAAGACAGTTTTATGCTGCCACAGCTCCAAGCAATAGATTGAACCCTGTTGAAATTAAGTCTTGGATGCGACAACTCCCAGCGAAGGCAAGACTTGGTCCAACAGAGATTGTTTTCAACACAGCCTTGCAGTATTCAGTCTCATGGAATGTCATGGAGACTGGCTCCACCTCCCATGACATCGATTGGAATGCCCTGCTGATAATGCATAGATCTACATTTTGACCTGGCTGGGACCCCCCCCCCCGCCCCCGCCCCTGGCCTCGGGGTGAAGGGACAAGAAAACATTTCCCAAACTGTGTTATGAATCCCCTATTGCTCCACAAAGAAACAGTTACTAGAGGAAAATTTGACTGACTTCCCATTTCTGAAAGTTGGTTTGGAGCAACTCTGTTTACCCTCAACCTTCTCCAGAAACATGATTTTAGTTTGCCCTTTACTTGTCATAAGCCAGAGGAAAACAGCTGGCAACTTCCAGGAGAGTGCCCACATCACAGTTGTTTCCAGGTGTTGGACTGTGTGCACAAAATAAAAAAAACCAAGTCAAAAATCCTAAGGTAGTTTTCGTTTAAATGTTAATTATCATTTTTATATCATTATTTGTTGTGTATTGGGCTTGTGCAAAATGAGCCAGTAACAGTCAGAAGTTCTGGTTAAGAAGAAATTATGGCTTGATAAATGTGACTTCATAGCTTGATTATTTTGATGCTTGCTATGAAATTCTATGCCCAGAAGAGTGCAGCATATCCAAGCAGGGTAATAGATTTAGCTCTAAAAATGAAAGCAATAATGTTTTCTTTTAATGACGAAAAGGTAAATTTGTTTCAAAGTACATTTGTAGGTTGTGGGTAGGCTGAAAACATAATGACTGAAATAATAGTGTTTATTCTCAACCAAACCCTTGAAACTGCTACCTCACAGAAAAAAAGACAGATCCCTAGAAACCGGGGCTAACTTCTGAGGAAGCCAATTGCTTTCTTTCTGGTCATTTGGTGGTGGTAATTGTGCCGTCATTATTTTTCCAACTTCGTTTTTAAAATGAGATTATTTTTAAAGAGACATGAATACCTATGAACTTTCACTTAATTTGGTATGTGTATTCTAGAAAGTAATAAAATCCACCTTTAAGTACATATGCAAAGATATGACAGAGAAGACTTAACTAATTCTGTTTCTAAACTCCTTAATCTTGACTCTAAATCAATTTGGATATTTAGGATACTGCCTGTAGTGAATGCATTAAAAATTTAGCACATCGATTTAAGGTTGATTTTTCCCTTTAGAAATTTAAATTTATTTATAAATTATTTCTAAATTTTTAAGGTGACTGTTCTTTTTATTATGGTTCACTTTTGTGAAACTTTTTTAAGGTCTCCTTCCAACCCCCAGTTTATCATTAGATGTAGGTTTACTGTAATCAAAGTTCAGTTTTGATAATTTATTAAACAAAAAGTTAACGTGTGATGAAATGTAAGTCCACATTCAGGAACGCCCATCTGTGTGAAGCAGGTTGAGAATGGGTTGGGAATGCCCATACTTGGGCTACAGCAGGTTTGAAACAGACTCACAGTGAAGCTATTTTAAAGCATATACTAATGAAATCTGCCTTGCAAACCTCTTTAAATAGCCACCCAAGGCCCCATGTATGTATGGAGAGCAGGGAGGACAGAAAGCAGGTAGGAATGAGCATGGTAGAGCAGGCTGTCACTGTGCCTTGATGGCTGTACTCGATGTACATCTTCTCCCTCAGAAAAACATGGAGGTGGAAAATGAATGAGACTGCTTCCAGTTTCTCAAGCCATGAATCTTTATTCTGTCCCTTGAGTGAAGATTGCAGCTAACCTACCTGCAGGACTGCCTTGGTCTTTGTGAATCCAGTCGTTTGACAGGACTGTTGACTCACTGTGAGTGAGTTTAGCATAAACTTTGAAACTTTTAACATCATTGTGTGGAATTGTCTTCTCTCTCTCTCTCTCTCTCTCTCTCTCTCTCTCATACACACACACAACACACACACACACACACACACACACCACACATCTGATCAGCTAGTCCTTCTGATGTAAAGCTCCCTTGTCCTGTTTGCCACTCACCTATAAATTCTCACTTTATCTCTCTTTCCGTACTTTTGTCTTAGTGTCTTTCTTTAACAAGTTGTAGATACTTATGTTTTGAAATTTTAAAAACACTCAAGGCAATTTCTGATATGGCTGCTTAAATTTCGGAGGTTTTTTTTTTCAAAAATAAATGAACAAAAGTTAGATTTAACATTTACAGTATGATAATTGTAAGCATGACTTGAGGAAAACTGGCAATATTTTAGCAAGTTAACAATGTTGTAAAAAGCAGTGAGTTTTTATAAATGAAAGCACAAAAAGCTTTCATGGGCATTTTCTTCAATCTTCAAGTTATAATTCTATGAAAGAATTTTTTTAAAAGATACTAATATTTGTTTTGGATTCAAAACTAAAATACATCTCAGTGAATAAGTAAATTTGATCTAGATAACAATTACTGAATATTTTTAACAAGTTACATCCCTGATTCATAGAGTTTCTAATTCACTTCAAATCCAGATCACAATGGCTCTTGGGTTTTTACTTTAAAAGTAAAATGTAATATGAAGAAAATAGTTTATTGTGAATGTTAATCTTGACATTTTAATACTTCAATGGACAACCCCAAATTTTACACTAACTTTCACAAAACAATTAATTTAAGACTTAAAGGGAACTATCAGGAATATTGGTACTTAAATTGGAGGCTATAGTCTATTATTTTTTTTCTCCCCTAAATTTACTTTGGAATGGCTAAAGTAGTAGAATGCTGTCATAGAAATCCTGTTACCTTTGCAAACAAGAAAGAAAGGAGTAGCTATACAGTATTAAATCCTTATGTCCACCTTGACCCTGCAGGACCAGGGTAAGGCATCTATTTTTGTTTTAACAGTTATTTAGAGATATCAGCAGTTCCCAATTTTAAAACATCCTACAGCACAAATATTTGTCAACTGGCTTTGGGAAACTTCCCATGGAACTCTCCATAGAAAGTTAGTTGTAAAATGTACTTTGGTTTGCCAGTGTTCTCAAGGGTGGGGCTCTACGGAAATCTACAGAGGTGTTGGAGGAAGACACTATTGCAATACCAATAGTCAATGTAGCAGTATTAAATTAAAAGTTTTCATTCATTTTGAACTTTGAAGCTTGAAGCCAAAGTGCATTTAAAGAAGAAATGTAGTGATAGTCTCAGAGAAGTTCTGAACCTACTTTCAGGATGAGAATGGTACACTGAAGTTCTCAGATGTAGTTTTCATGAGATTAACAAAGAGCCTGAATAAAATAAGCCTATAAAGTACCTGGGCAAGGGTTTGGATGAGGAATTTATTATTGAAGACATTGTATGCCCTTGGTTTTGTGACCATGGCACATGAGTTGCCTATGTTCTGTGGCTCTTGTATTATATCTGCAGCATTGTTGTGGATTTTAAGCAAAATGTTTGAAGTAATGTCTGGCATAGTAGGCACTGAAGCAGTTTAAATGAATTTCTCCCTTTCCCTTGTAAGGGAAGTAAATGCTAGGACTGGAAAAGGGAAGGTATCTGTTGAATTCTCGAAAGAAAGATCCTAAAGGAGGGAGCTGAAAAGACATTATGAATGTGCCCTTCTTTAATACCTATCCTGCAAATAACTTCCACCACAGGAAGGGATGCATGGGCACTTCCATATGGCTGTGCTCTGCAGAAGGCTGTGCAATATTCCCCCACTTTTTTTTTTTTTGGTTTTTTGTTTTTTTTTGAGACAGGGTTTCTCTGTGTAGCCCTGGCTGTCCTGGAACTCACTCTGTAGACCAGGCTGGCCTCGAACTCAGAAATCTGCCTGCCTCTGTCTCCCAAGTGCTGGGATTAAAGGCATGAGCCACTACTGCATAGCTTTCCCCCACTCTTTATATAAGCAGGATCAATACTAAGGCCCCCAAAATCTTGAGAAAGTGTGAGTGATAGCAAAATCTCATAATGAGCAAAATGGCATTAATGACAGTGCTTGACGAATCTGAAGCCAGGGGTTCTGAGCAGAAAATCTTCGTAGGGGATGTTAACAGTAGTCATTAAGAATTTGAGAAGATACTATTTCAACAGAGTGAAACAAAGAACAAATCTCCCTCCAAGACTAGAGAAAGATAATTATTTTCCTTTCTTAGTTTTGAATACGTTATAAATATTTTTTTTTTTTTTTTTGCTTTTTGGTTTTTTGAGACAGGTTTCTCTGTGTAGCCCTGGCTGTCCTGGATCTCACTTTGTAGACCAGGCTGGCCTCGAACTCAGAAATCCTCCTGCCTCTGCCTCCCAAGTACTGGGATTAAAGGCGTGCGCCACCACCGCCCGGCACGTTATAAATATTTTTAATATTTTTTTTTGAAAAATAACATTTACTCCATTTTCTGTTTCAGAAAACAGCATATGCTAGTTCAGAAAAAAATAGAAAAATAAAACTCAGGATTGAAATATTTTGATATGTTATTTTGCCCAATTGAAGTATTTTTCATGAAATAAAGTGAAATAAAACCATGTATGCCCATTCTTATTTTGGAGAAACGATCTATGAGCATGACATGAGAGCACTTGCCTTCCCCTTTTCCATTGAAAAGTAAACATGCTGTTTGTACAATATGTTCAGTCTTTCTTATTGTCCTTGAAGGCAGAATCTTGATTTCACCCTGGTTCTCTGTGGCTAGAAATTCACTTGCGGTTCTTTGTTGATACAGCTTTTTTTTTTCAAGTTCATTTGGTTCATTTCTGTCTTCTGCAACATATAAAGTCACTTAGAGACAAAGTCAAAGTGCATCTGTGTTGTAGGCAATGTCTGAGCAGATTGTACTTGCTGAATGTGTGACTGGTAGCCTATTTGTTGGAATTAATACTGTTCTGGACTATGGCTATGTGTGTGTGTGTGTGTGTGTGTGTGAGAGAGAGAGAGAGAGAGAGAGAGAGAGACAGAGAGACAGAGAGACAGAGACAGAGACAGAGACTGCCATAGGAAAACCAAAGGACCCATGTATCTCATAGACTTAATTAACTGGATAGGGCAGGGTCTGACTTATAGTTTCTAAAAATCACTGGAATATAAATATAACTGATTAGCCTATCAGGTACTCAAGTTTACCCCAAATATTAAATGGACACAATACATTCTATTCTTATAATACTATAAGGTGCTGAATAATAATCAACCGGAAATGAAAATATTCAAGTGCCTCTCAATGGCATTCAATTTGCATCATTAATATTAAAATCCATGTATATTTCTAGCAAGAAATTAATTTAATATACTTAAAGTAGTCATTATAAAGAATTTATTAATGTAGCACTAAGTTCATTTATTACATAGGCATTACAGAGTAGAGTAAGTTATGATAAAAGCAAGAAAAACTTGTTTGTAAAGATTCTTGGTTACTACAAATACATATGGTGTGTCATTAAGTGAATTTTATTAACTGTATGTAGTTTCATCACTTCCATTTTCCTTTAAAAATGTTTGAGGAATGTAAAATGGTGCAGCTGCTGTGGAAAACAGTCTGCCAGCACCTCCAAAGGATAAATATAGAGTTACCATATGATCCAGCAATTCTACCCTTAGGTACACAGCCAAAAGAACTGAAAATATATGTGCACACAAAAGTTTGTGTGTGAAAGCTCATGGCAACCATATTCACAATAGGCAAAATGTGGAAGCAGGACAAATGTCCAGTCACTGATGAATGGACAAGCAAATGTTAATCCTTACAAGAAAAAGGTATTCTGAAAAGCAGGACTGCAGTAGGGACCATGTGGTCCTTTCCCTTACTACCCTACAGATGCTATTCACAGAGGCCATAGAAAATGTCTAGAGTAGGGATGCACACAGGGATGGAAAGTCAATGCTTGGTTGATTGGGGAAGAGTGAATGGAAAAGTATAAGGGCAGCATTAAAGGAAGAAAAGAAGGGAGGGAGGAAGGGAGGAAGGAAGGAAGGAAGGAAGGAAAGAAGGAAGGGTTTGTGGACAATGATGGCTATCTGACAGTGAATGCATTAACATTTCTATTCAATTTTAGAGAGTTTTCAAAATGTGAATTATAGTTCAGTGGGTATGCAAAATGTTTTCCTCTCAGAACTGTCTTCGAAGAGTCTTTAGAACCATGATATATCTACTAACAAGATTAAGTTGACACACTAAATAGAGACATTATATATTTCAGTACAAGAACTAATAAGTAACATCTCCCCAAACAGAAGAATTCACCATGTTCTCATGTTGAGCTATATATATCTTATTGGAATAGTCAAGCCAAGGGAATGATTTAAAGTTGTGAGTCATTGCCATGCTATACATCTATTCTTACTAAATAAATCACAGGCAAATAATGCAATTCACATTTTCTGATGCATGAAGACTTACTGTTAACTGTACCTGCCCACATTAGGGTAAGCAAGATGTTTCCAAAAGATCTTGATTGTGGTATGCAGCTTGTAAGCAAATTGTTGCAGAGACAAGAGTTGGGGTACCAATCAGAAGACATTAGTTTTTTCTGCAATTACTTGGAATTTCTTTCAAGTGTAATGATTACGAAAATCAAAATAGGCATCCATGTATATTGGAGGGCAGTATAGCAGTGAAGCATCACATAAGTAACTGTTTTACCATGATAAAAAGCATTAATATATCATAATATTATCTGTATTATTGGAGAGCACAGTGATTATATATGCAGAAGCTAGCATTAGAATCCCAGTGCATAGTAATAGAACAAGTGGATAAGTGTGTATGTGTCTTCAACATCCTTACATCAAAAAAATTAAAATATTTTAAAGAATTTACTGGCCTATTTTAAGAGAAATATGAATATTTCATAGGATCTAATATCACATTTATAGCGGAACCTCTGCATCTGATTCTTCTGTGTTCAATTGATTCTATCAGAACAGAAATCACTGTCTTGTGATTCTTTGATAGTATCCTGTGTACAGATACTATCAAATAGAGCATCCTGTGTACAGTATTTATTCCTTTGTGAAAAATTACACTTCTTTCTTGAATTGATGTTTATGTACCTTTTGCCTTTTAGTATTTTATAAACTTATCATAAATGTATCATCTACTTCTATCATGGAAAATTCAAAATACATAGACCTTTAAGAAGGAAACTGCTTAAAAATTTTTAGAATATTGTTTTGCATGTCCTTTAAACAGTTATGTTTTCTCTGTGCTCACAGGAACACTGTTTTTCTGGAATCCTCTTCCTGCTTCCCTGATTCTTAAAGAAAAAAAAATTGTAATGAGTAATAGCTTTCTTCCCTTCCTGACCTTGGAGGCAGATGGGATGTGTAATCCTTTCTGTAAAAGTAATGTTCTCATTTTTACAAAGTGATCACCATTGGGAAAGGAGGCTTTCTAGCCCCGATCTCCTTTTTCTAACTAAATGTGCTTATGTTTATTTTAAAAATCTCTTCCTTTGCTTTCCTGTGATGCCAGATCATTTGAAGAGAGTAGCAATTTTCTTCTTAGTAATGTCTTTGTAAAAACTTTGGATAAATAAAAACATTAAGGATTAGGAAAAGAAAGAATTTATTCCTGCCTCTCAGAAATAAAAAGACAGTCTTTCGATATTTCTCTTGTCCTTCAAAATATTCTGCATGACAAAAAAATTACTGAAACACATAAGTATAAAGTTGTTAAATATCCAGGTATTATTATTTTTTTTTTTGCAACCATGGGAAGCTAACACACTAAGCATCAGAACTAGTTAAGAGGACCTCTCCTTTCTGCTTTTTTTTTCTTTCTGCTAGCCTATTCTGCTCTTCTCAGCAGATTTAATTTTTACAAGCTTTGGGTGACCAAAATGATGTAGCTGAATTTCCTTTGTTGTTATGGCTTGTTCTCCCTTTTGTCTGCCAGTTTCAATTCAATTAAGACTGTTTGGTTGCTTTCCCAGTCTGTTTTGCCTTACCCTCCGCAAACTATATCCAGATAGGAGACACTGGATCATTAGTTCTTCCATCTCTCAAAATAGATCTGTTGATGTTAATGTCTCCCTTCAGCCACTACGTTTCATAAAAGACAAAGATTTGTGACTGGGGATGGAGCTCAATAGAGTGTTTGTCCAGCATGCATAGAAGTATGAAGTTTGCTCCACAATACCCCATGACTTGCGCATGGTGATACATGCCTACAATCCCACTAGTCTGGGAGAAGGATCATGAATTCAAGGTCATCCTTAACTATATGGCAAGTTTCAAGGCAACCCAGACTAGGCAAGACCCTGTCTCGAGACCAAAAACGATTTACTGCTTACTTTTTCTAGACACCGCCTTCCAAGAGTCTATAGAACACTTAAGTTGACCCATGCTTCAGTAAAAACACAGTAAGTGACTCACTGTTTATTCATTCCCTGCTGCCGTGAAGAGAAGCAGAGATCTGAAATGCAAAGATAAATTCATTGCATCGGTTTTCCAACTTAATGAGAAACTATACACTATGGAAACAATGAAGTCTGAATTAGTCTACAAAATAAATAGAACACAATACCTTCTATTTCTCATCTTCATTTAGTGCAAAAGAAAAAAAAAGCAATGTTATAAACTGTTTGGGGAAACAATGTATTTGTGTATGCTTCAGTGTCTCATAGATGTCTGAACCAAAGTTTCATTTCTAGCTCCCGAAGTTATCTCAGCATTCAATTTTAAAAAGAGATTTTTTTTTTGACCCTGCTCTCTAACTTTCTGAGATTCTGTGGTTCATAATTTCAATAAATGCCTTGCCAACTTCAATAAGCATCTTTCTTCAATGCCTTCAACATTTTATTCCTCTGCCTTTTGGTCACATCTACTTGGCTAAATCTCCATTTCTAGGAAGCATGTACCTTTTCAGTATCTTCACCCTGGGAGTCTGGCCAACTGAGGCAAAATCTCTTAAGTCAATGAGAGGCCATCTCAAAGGAGTTGTGTGGCATTGTTCCTGCAGATGATAACCAAGGTTTCCCTTTGGCAACATGCACCCATGTACCCCCCCCCCTCTCTCACACACACCCACCCAATGAAACAAAATCAGCCCCAAGCACACTCTTCCTGTGTATGTGGTTCCTACTTTGCACAGTGCCACCTATCCACTCTCTACTCTGTATTCTAGTGAGTACAATTATGTCTCAACACCCAGGGGATAGTTGATAATGTCAAAAGACAGATAGAGAGTGATATCTAGTGGGTAGAGGTCATGGTAACCCCATGCAATATAGAACAGTCCAACCCAAGATGGCAGCATGTGAAGGTTCTGATCCCTCCTTGGCTCTTCATGCTTACCATATGCCTGCCTTCCTGAACAGATCACCTAGCAGCCCCATCTTTTCTGTTTCAAATACAAACCACTTAATTGGTTCTGCACTCAGTTTCCCTTCTTCTTATGACAGCAGGGCTGTGCACTTTTGGACAAGGACAAGCCTGCCTCCTGTACTGAGGGTTTTACAGCATCTCAGTATTCATAATGTTATACTATGTATTATTCATTTTCTGTTTATATTCTGTCTTGTCTTTTGATAATAAGGTTTCTACTGAAAACAAAGCAGACCTCTTTCCCTTCAAGTACTGCACTGTCCTCTCTTTACCAATCTTTCTCCAAATAGTTGTTACTAATGACAGCTGTCCACCATTCCTCACTTCTCACACATTCTCTGCTTAAATCCACTCCAACTTCTGGTCTTGTCAGGCCATTGAAACTGCTTTAATAAAAATCACCTTTGTTCTTTGGGTTGTAAATACCTAATAATTTTAAACTTCATTAGACTTCAGCTTTCAATGCCTGTAGTCACGCCCTGTTTTCGGAAACAGTCTTCACTTAATGTCAGTGACTCAACAGTCTTCTTGATTTTCAAAACTCTCTGGTCAGTTCCAATGTTTCCTGTGGAGTCAGTCTTTAAATGTGTGCCTTTCTTAAGCACACATCCTAGAGCTTCACATTTTCTCAGTTTTCACTCTCTTCCTAACCAATACTTACCCATTGCTCCATCTAGCACATATATGCAAACCGATTTCATTTTCATATGAACATTTCCTGTTCAGTGTTCTGGTTTCATATCGACCTATCTAGTCACCTTTGTGTTTGGATGTATGTCCAAACATCCAGCTCTCAGCATGTGTCTCTGACAGCTGCTTCATCCTTAGGTCAATCTTCTTCATTTCCTTTCCAAGAAGGGAAAACTTCTGCAGTCCTGGTCAGACAGAGTTCCCAGTTGTTTACTACTTAATTAAGAAAAGCTTCTTGTCTGTTTTGGGGTCCTCAGTGGGGTATTTCCCTCATCCAAATTCTTTGGGAATGACTCTTTCACAATCAACTCGTTTTCATTCAAAAACTAGATTGATATTTAAATGTGCCAACCCCAAATAGACAAATGGTGGTGTGATGGCTGTTATCCACAGAATCTAGAATCATCTGAGAGGTAGAGGCGTGCCTCTAGGGGATTATCTCTTAGGTTAATTGTAATGGAAAGGACTGCACACGGTGGGTGGCACCATTTTTCTGGTCCTGGATGCTGGATTATGTGAAGGGAGAAGTTCAGCTAAGATCTGTATTGGTTTCTCTGTGCTTCTCTGTGCTTCTCATCTATGAACACAAGGTGACTAGCTGCCTCATGCTCCTGCCACTGTGACTGCAGCTAGCTGTCTTGGTGTGTTGTGCCTCCAATGCCTCCAAACAGTGAGCCAGGGAGTACTCTCTCCCTTTAGTTGTTCTCCCCCCCCCCAGAGTATCTTATCACCAAAACAAGAATATAGGAGCAGGATAGGGGTGTGAAAATCTAATCTTGATTTTCCAAGAAAATTCTGTTGGCAAAATAACTGAAAAGTTTTGTTTTAGTTCATATTATGAATTATAATTTTAGGTGCGTATTCAATAATCTTTGTAATTTTTTTAACAGTAGAAAAATAATTTCTATTTATAGTCTCTATTTATAGCTGGAACACCAAGACCACTGTGGAGGGCGATGGTGGAGGTTGGGACAAGTTTATGACCATGGGGAGTAGCTAATAGGATTCCGGTCATTTCACTCATGAAAGGAATGCATTTATTATGAAAAGAATGCATCATGTATTATGTCAGGAAAGATACTCTTTGGGAGCATGTGATTTTGAGACAATGCTTGTAAGAGAAAGTGCATGTCAGTTTGGCAGAAGAGCCGTGTGTATTTGAGAGTTGATATTTTTTATCAATCCAGTGTTTAAACCCATTTCTCTTCGGTGGCATTCTTCAATGAGTATAGACTCATTGTCTATACTCATTGCCCCATGTCTCATTAGTGAGACTGATGATGTTAGATTGTCCCTGACTGTCCCTTAAAGTGAAGAAGTTAGCATGCAGTATGCTCAACGCCTATTGTGAGGGATAGGAAACTTTCGCTAGGAAACATAGGGATGAAGGTTGATTTGGACTTAATCTTTGGTTGTAGGCTTGTTTTGTGTGGGGAGTTCTGGCTAGGCATTTCACATGCCTTCTGCTAGCTAGATTGCTGCATTTCACTGGCCCAGGACTTGTGTTCCAGAACTCACTGATTTGCTCTGGGATGTCTTTTACTTGAACGTTGTTGTTTCCTTGAGATATTTAGAGGTAATTTATATTACTTACAACCTAATGGGCATGGGCTTTAAAACTAGCCCCTAATTCTGGTCCTTATTTGAAATCTTCTGTCTCTGTCAACAATGAAACACTTCATCTAGTCCAAAGTCCAGGCTACATCTTTGACAATTCTGAAGCTGAAATCTAACTCCTTGTTTGAATGTTTGGCTTCCCTCCTAAGTATTACATGGATCTACCCACTTCTCCGCCAGCATCAGTACCAGCATTTTGTTCAAAGCCACCATACTAACTCACCAGTTCTACAAGAACCTGTTAGGTCAACCTGTACATTCCCCATCCACCATCTGAATTCTTTGTAATGTAAAATCTACATAGCTGTGTGATTTCACTACAGATCTGTGACTACATTCTTTTAGTTCCCTAGGGATGTGCTTGTGACTCCCTACCTCCAGGCGTTTTTGTAATTTTCCTGTCTATGTGGTGCCTCCTATTTCTTTCATTTATTTATTTCTTTTCCTTCTGTCCATATCCTTTTTTATACTTGCATAATCCTAACCCTAATCCTAATTCTGTTTGGATTTATAGGTTTGGATTATCTACTACTACTACTACTACCACCACTACTACTACCACCACTACTACTACTACCACTACTACTACCACCACTACTACTACTACCACCACTACTACTACTGATGATGACAGTGATGATGCAAGAATAAGAAGGACAAGAGGCAAAGGATTTAGACTGCTGATATATTGTGCTCTGGATAAGTAGGTTTGCATCCCATTCTTGTTAGGAATGACTTTGAGAACCAGCGAGATATCATATGTTCTGTCATGTAGACTTGCAAACACATCATACACACACACACACACACACACACACACACACACACACGCACATGCACACGCACACACACACACTAAATACGTTTTTTAAATCACAGGGACTTTCCAGTTAAGTGAACCGGCTGTTGTTTCAGAACACTCAGGGTTTATTCTCAGCACCGGCCCAGCTCAACTGTCTATAACTATAGTTCCAGGGGATCCGTGCTCTCTTCTGGGCTCTGTGGGCACTGGGCATACACATGATTCACAAACATGTAGATAAAGTACCCATACACATAAAATTCTAAGAGAATGAAATTTTAAAAAACTTAAAATCAAAGATAAAATGATGACATACTAGCAATGTATTCTCATAATTCTGGATGCTAGAAAAAAAGCTTCTAATTTTATTTTAGGTGATATCTGTCTTTCTGGCTTGTAGGGCCATCTTCTCATTGTTCCCTGGCATAGCTAGTTATGTCTTTTTGTAGTGATGCTTAAGGAGGAGAGACGGTAAGGAAAGAAGAAAAATGTGGGATGTGGGAGAGGCTTCCATTTTTTTTTAAAAAGCCATCAGTTTTGTAGGGTTAGAGTTTAATTCATAGGACAGTAGGACATAATTTGACCCTGCTGCTCTCCAAATATAGTCACATTGAGGTTTAAAGCATAGGAGTTTTAGAGGGAATACAAAGTAATCCATTAGTAACTGACCAACAAAACTCCCAGAAAAGATTAGAATTCCACTTACATGTTTTTTTATCATCACCCTGTGCTTTTCCTTAGAAAGCTTTCCATGGGAGTACTTTCTCAGTACACTCATTTAACTTGTATGTAAAAAAAAATGTACTTGATATACCAAAGTTATCAAATACTCAAGCTTGAGCACTCAATGTGTTGTTAAATATAAGTTGGCTGCGCTCGTGGTCAGGTGACTGAGAACTGTGACCCACAGGTACTGGGCATTATACAAGCACACAGACGTTTTCTTACATGATCTGAGATCAAAGCTCAAGTTCTAGTTCCTAATGAATGTCTATTTTTCTTAACACTTTTCAAAAGTAGAAAAAATTCTAAGGGAAATCATTATGAACTGAGGGGCTGCCTGTGCTAGTCGTGACTACAGTTAAAGTTTACTTGTCTGGTGTGCAATCAATGTCCTGTGTCTCTGAGAGTAAACTCCATGAGGCAGGGCCTTGCTTAGCCTTGCTCACCAATGTTTCCTGTTAAGAACTGCTCTAAACCAATTTGGGGAAACATAATGGTTAGGTTATGTTTTATTGTAAGAGTCATCTAGTAATGTATAGAATGCGATGTTTTGGGGTTCATCCAATCTTGTCTCTGTTTGATGATGACAGCTCATCTTAAACAAGATTACCACTCAAATAGCAATTCATGAAGCAAATATGGCAAAACCAATTCTCATAAACCCCACAGAACTCTGAGTTTTCAGATTTCTCATGTGCTCTAATTACGTTGCAGAAAAACATTTTCACTGAAAGCAGAGTTACCTTCCTTCATGATTGGTGTCAGATGCTAGAATACTCTGGGCCAGCAAGTAGCTTCAAGTCCAACTAGACATGGAGCCTTCAGAGTCATTCCTAAGGCCAGCAGAGGAAAGGTCAAGATGAGCTGTTCTCCAGATCTGTGTGTTTTTTTCCTGGAAACATGGGAATGGGATGCTGGAGCGCACTGCCGAACATTCCAGTCTAGTCACACGCTGTGTATTTCACTAATTTATGTCCATTTTAAATATCCATTATGCTAATTAAAAAGCTACTAATTTTGCTAGAGAAAATGATTTTATCTTTCATCATGCTAATTTGCAAAGAAGGCTGTCTCAGATACACGAGGGTGAGTGTAGGTTTGTGAGCATGATTTAATCTCTTGTTCTGGTTGGTTTCAAAATGCGGCCTTTCTGAGAGTGTGTTAGCTTGTCGCTCCATGGAACAGAAATAGGTAGTTCCTGCTTACGAGGCCAAAACACACCTAGGGTGCAATGTGCACAGTTATAGTCCCATCTCATTCATTTGAGAGTCTTAAAAGTCAATTAAAATGGCATTCGCCAAGTACCTAGCACTTGGTCATTAGCAGCTCAACACCCATGTTAAGGATTGTAACCAGCAAACAAAGATCAGTGAATGCTCACCAACTCAGTGGGTAGTCTGAGATAGAGAATAGATTGATCTCATTCTTGTGACATTAAAGGGAAAATTAGTCTGTCAAGTCAACTGAAAAGAAAGCAAAATTTTCTCTTTTACTCACAAATCTACTGTTCCCAGGGTAATTATTTGGGCCTCCTTGTAGCATCAAATGTCTTGATCTAGCCTGCTAAAAACCTTGAGAGATAACAGATTGGGAAAGGCTCATTTCAGGTGGCTACAGGGCTGCTGAGGTCTAGAACTGAGGCTCTGAGGCCTTAGGGATGGGACTTCAGTATTTAACTTTCAGCTCCCACTTAGTGATGTTTAGTGGATATTGATTACCAAGTGGATCAGGGAGTTCGAGCCAGGGCCCTACCCTAAGGCTAATGGATAGCTATGCAAAAATTTCCAGAAGATGAGACCCTAGGGCTGTTTTAGAGTTTCCTGAATTTACTTGAGCATAAGATTGATTAAGAATGGATGAATAATGACACAGATTCTAGAGTCTAGACCCAGATCTATGAAGGCAGAATTTCTAGACATGATCTACAAATCTGTACATTTAATAAATATTCTAGGGCTGTAGGTCTCAAAAAGGCACTGGAAGTGGGGGCTGGGCATCACTAAAACAGAAAAGGGGAAGCAGAGAGCTTCTTCCCTCTCCTCTTAAGTTTCAATTCAGCAAGTCTCTCTGCGGCCTTCTAGAACTTGCATTTCCAACATTGAGAGTCATGGCTCTGGGCTACAATATACTTCTTCTTCATCTTCTTCTTTTTTCTATTTACATTTCAAATGCTAAATCTTTTTTGGTTTCCCCCCTCCCTGAAAATCCCCAACCTCTCCTCCCACCCCCTGCCTCCAAGTATAAGACCCTCCACCCGACCCACTCTCCCCTCCTCCCACCTCGATTTCCCTTTGTTGGGGCATCTACTAAGCCTTCACTGGGCCAAGGACCACTCCTCCACAAGGCATTCCTCTGCCACATTTTTGGCTGGAACCATGTGTACCCCTTGGTTGATGGTTTAGTCCCTGGGAGTCCTGGGGCATCTGGGTGGCCGACATCATTGTTCTTCCCATGGGGCTGTAAACCCATTCAGCTCCTCTGGACTGCCCTCCCCCTCCACTGGGGACCCCACGCCCAGTCCAATGGTTGGCTGCTAGCATTTGCCTTAACTGTAACATGCAGTCATCTTGGTTCCTAGTTAAGAGTAGATTCTGAGTTTAGAGTTCCAGGAGACATAGGTTTGCATTTCTAATAAGTCGTACTATGTGTAGCAACAGGCTGCCAGCTGAGAAGCCTGGGCATGGTGTCGAAGCATCCTCATAGACAGTTTCCTGAATTAGAAATTATGGTTAACAAAGTATTTCAATGCCATTCTGTGCTGAGTACTGTTTGGGAGGCTCCATCCCTAGGTGTCTGCATCATGAAATGTATAGACTCTGCAATGTCCTGAGGATTTGATAGACTTGATTTGCAGAAAACTTGTGGCTGTAACGTGGAAAGAGAGATGACAAACTGGGAGAAAATGTGTGCTGTTGCTTATCTGATGAGAGGGTGCTACTTCCTATCCTCATCTTGTGACCACATACCTGACAGAAGCAAGTTCACTGGGGAAGGACTTATCTTGACTCAGGGTTCAGGTTGTTAAAGGCCATCAATGGTGCTGAAGGTATAATGAGAACCCTGACCCAGAGCTCATCAGGAAGCAGAGAGTATGACTTAATGTTGGGCTGAACTATAATCCACTAGGGCCCATCTCCCCAGAGTTATCAACTTCTTTCAGCTAGGAGGGCCTTAAAGCTTACAAAACCTCTTCAAAGAACATGTGAGGATCACTATTCAAACAAGGCCATTAGGATGGTTTCACCCTCAAAACCATAACAAAGTGTTATTGTCCATACTACTAGAAAGGTCCCTAGAACTAAATAGACAAACAGCAACTAGCCTGACCTAACAGTGGGATAACGACTTTTTTTTTTTTTAAATTTAATTTTATTTTATTTTTTTAATTTACATTCCCAAATCACTTCCCCTTTCCCGTTTCCTCCCTCCCCGAAAGTCCCATAAGCCCCCTCCTTTTGCCTCTTCTCTCCTTCCTCCCTCCCTCTGCAACTCACCCTTTCTTCTTGTCTTTCTGGCTATGTGACTCTAAACTTCTCCCACAGCTCGGAGGAAGAATTGTTTAGAATGCTCCTTGAAAACACATTTATTCAGGGAAGGACATGCAAATAGCTAGAAAGCACGTGAAAAAACTGTAATGTCACCGAACATCAGTGACATAAAAATTAAAACACAATGATTGTGTTTTATTTCACTCATGGCAGGGAGGTTATTGCAAAAAAAAATGATCACAATAACTGTTGGCGAGTGTCAAGCAAGCAGGCAGTGGTTGAGAATGCATATTGTTACAGCCTTTATGGTAATCAATATGGAGATTTCTAAAACATGTATATGCCGAGCTTTCATATTATTCAGTAATATCTGCTTTTGATATATATTCAAGAGATTAAGTCAGAATCTCATGGAGATATCTAGCCTCTTGTGTTCATTATAACATCATTTATAATGACCAACATAAAGGAACAACTCAGGTGTCTGTCAACAGAGATACCTGGAGAAATGATGATGTAGATGAAATGCAACAGTATTTGGTCCTTTCAAAGGAGATCTTGCTATTTGTAAAATCACGGACGAGCCGGAAAGACATTATTCTAAATGAAATGAGATATACACAAGGAAAGGGATGTGTGACTGAAATTACATACGACAAAAACGTTTAAAAGTTTGAACAGAGAACAAGGATTGGGGAGTTGGGGACAAATGGGAACACATCAGTCAAAGGGTACATGGTTATAGGAATGTGGTGCAAATAAAGATAGAGATCTGATATGTGGCATAATAGCTATAGTTACAAACACTCTAATATACTGAACATTTGTAAGAGAATATGAATGGTGAGATGGACATGTTAACTGCAGTATCCTCTCACTACTGTGTATAGTAAAACATCATATTCTATACCCTAAACATATCCAGTTTTTATTCAGAAGTAGAAGACTTGTAGACAAGTACTCAGCAGATGATGCACAGTGATGAGGCAGCCCATTCACTACTAACTTGTAAGGTTTATATGACTCTTCTAAAGTATGTTATTTTCTTTGATGGCAACAGTGTTAGGCAGACAGAGGAGGAATTCTTACTCCCATCTGACAGTGAGAAATCAAAAATTAGTATAGACTAATCAATCACCTAGTTAATGTCATACAACTAATGCATGACAGATCTTTTAAATCAAGTATTCTTTTTCAATCTCCAGTGTCATCTTCATTAAGAAACACTTGCAGATCTCATTACCTAGTTACAAATAGAGCAATCTGGAAAATGTGTTATGTGGGGGAGAGAGAACTGATCTTTCTAATCAAATTGTTCCAATATTGCTTGTCAGCTCGATCCTTCCAATTCCCTAAAAGTTGGCCTTCATCCTTAATACTATATCCTCCTCTTCCAAGATCATTTTGAAATACAGTTAAAGCCAACAGTGGACAACACAAACAATATTGTCTCCCATGAGACTTTAAGGAAACTGAAAACCTCCTGTCCTCTGGTGATGTCACAGTAGCCCTCAAAGGTCTTCACACAGCACATTATTCACATTTGTGAGGATGCAGGTACACATAGGCTTCCGAGACTTTCAGAGTCACCAGAGTACAGTACTTATACTTAAATTCCATGCAAAATATCTGGGTATGATAGACAACAGCTATGTTATTGTAAGCATGTTTACTATATACTAGTATATAACATTTGTTTTGGTTAAGTGTGTTCCTGTACACATATAAAGAAGTCCTGTCAAGTCAAGACATATGCTGTTCTGCACTTGCACAGACTCATTCATCTTTTCTGCATTGTTTTCTGAGATAGGTTCTTACCTTGTAGCATAGGCTGGTATTGAACTCTTTATATTCCTGTTTCACCCTCCTGATTCAGGATTACAGATATGTACTACTGTGTCCCCTGAACATCATGCATCTTATGTGAAAATTGTATTATGAATACATGTTGAGTGACTGACCTGTGTCATTCAAGTTTATGTGGGCACAGTCTGTGATGTATGCACATAAAACTTGCCTAACCATGTGATTCTCAGAACATACTCCCCTCACTACACCTTGACATTCTATGCTTTAAACATTTGGAATCTAGCTGAGAGCCAGAAAGAGATTTCTGGATGTTTACAGGAGGAAAAAGAAGAGCAAAAGTAACATGTTTGAACTTTTTCCATAACTTTTCAAAAATGTAGGAAAGATCCTAACTTCTCTCAGATTGGGGATGCATACTTTAAAACAACTCCTAAGTAGTATGGATTTCTCCTCTCTCTTTTCCTTTTATCTTAAACAATTAGAATGGAGCATGGAGAAGTGTGCAAGTTGTATACTGTCTTACTGAGAGATATTGGATTTTGTATATAGAATGAAAACAAATTACAGTGTGGTGGAAAGAGAACTTACTGGAAGAATTATCACAATGTGAGGAAAAGATTAAGCAAGAAGCAGGGATTTCCTAGCAGAGAGGAAATGAGAGGAGAGAAATGGGTGGCTCTGAGCGAGGCGAGGGGGAAGAGAAGGTAGCAGTCCGTGATAGTACAGAAGAGATGCTTTTACCCCAAGACCAGCCTGTCCTCTTGGGAGGCTTCCAAGGGGCATGTGTGCTGGCCCTACTTGAAGACAAGCCAAAGTTCAGGGACCCTAAAGACTTTGGAATCCAAACTCTGATGAGCAAATATTTTGTTTCTATCGATCAGTGGGACAAATAGTTTTGCTAATTGTCTATGAGGTGTCTGGTAAGAGAGTCTTGTGAGTTTGTGTCCATTTCTACCCAAGGTAAATAACAAGGGCAGCTGAAAAGTCTTAACCTAAGTCAGATGGGAAAGAACATTCATTTCTTAAGGGCACAAAGGATGGAGTGGGGACTTCTTTTTTTTTTTTACTTGAAGCAAGAATCATTGTTATGTTGGGGCAAAGGCTATCCAAAACAGGCCTACATATGTTACTCCTCAAAGATACACTAAATGAGTTTATCCATCAAAAAAAGTTGACCAAAATCAATTGATAAATATTCATCAAATAGGATTTAAAACTGAGAAAGTAAGATTAAATTTTAGGTAAAATGAATTTTAAAGCAAAAAGCATGGATTATTAGTCAATGGAAAAATACCTACCAGGCATCTATTCTATGTCAGATGCCAATTCAGGGGCCAAAGTATTTGCAATAAATAGGACAGTCACTGTCTTCAGAAAGATTCTCTCCCAAAATCTAGACAGCAAAGAACCAGGGATTAGAAACTAAAGGGTTCAACCTTAAAATTGTACAACAAAAGGAATCAACAAAACCCTTTCCTGAAAGAGTTATAGTTTGAATAGGATGGGCATTCAAATCCAACTGTGTTGCGTTAGTCAAATTCTATGAAATTTCATTTATTGTTCTGTAAAATATGGATGAAAATAATTCATAGTTACATCAAGGTCATACCATACTGAACTTAGAAGGATTAGCACAGTGCATAGCACATAAGAAGCTGTGGAGAGATTCTAGTTGTTACTGTTAGTCTTTCAAACTTGGAAGTAACTATTTTTTCCATCAACTTATTTACTTATTCACTTTACATCACAGCTCCCCTCACTCCTTTTCTCCCAGTCCTACCCTTACAAATGCTTTCCCGGTTACTCCCACCCTTTCTCCACACAGAAGGGGAAATCCCTCATGGATACCAACCTGCCCTGGCACATCACATCACATCAGGACAATGCACACCCTCTTACACTGAGGCCCAACCAGGCAGTCCCACTAGGGGAAGGGGATCCAAAGGCAAGCAGCAGAATCAAAGACATCTCCTACTATAATTGTTAGGGGACAGACCTGAACACCAAGCTGCATATCTGTTACAAATGTGTAGGGGCCTAAGTCTAGCCCCTGCATGCTGTTTAGCTGGTGGTTTAGTGTCTGTAAGCCATGATGGGCTCAGGTCTTCTCTGTAGGTCTTCTTGTGGTGTCTTTGACCTCTCTCAATCCTCTTGAGGGAGTACCTCTTAACCTTAGCTGTTCTCCTGGAGCTCAGGTCCCAACCAAAGTTCAACACCGTGGATATTATACAAATGTTACTATATTAACTCTTCTGTTTTGCTAACTTAACATTTTTCCAAAAGCAATTTTAACTGTGTGTAAAAACCAAGAGCTTCAGAATCTACTTTCTGCTCAAAATGTCGGTATTATAATTATTATATCCCTGTAATGTTTGCAAATGTCCTTATTAATATTTAAATTTCTTTAAAAGAATGCCATTTTCTATATCTTAATATATAGGATATATACATATTATATAGTACATATATTATTATATATTTATTTAATGTGTATTAATATTATCACACACATATAATGTATAGTATAAAATACATGGTATTGTATATACATCTATTGTATGTACATTATATAATATATGTATATGTATAATGCATAACATAATGTATAAAATATAACATATACATTATCTACATGTGTACATATATTATACATATATAATACAGGTCATATGATTTCTTTCTCATTGAAGTCGTTCTGTACACAGATTGTCACCCAGTCCAGAGGGTTCTTAGCATTCGCTTTTCTCAGTATTCACCACAGTTATAAGGTAGCCACTTACACATTCCCATGATAAGAAAGCTCAATAGGAATGAGAACTTGCCCGGGTCCTTGACTATAATTTTGTTCTTGGTTTCTAACAGATGCATAATCTGTAACTGGTGAAAGAAAGTATTTGGAATAATAAAGCTATTGTTGCTCCTAAAGAAAGGACTATCACTTCATGTCTTTCATTGTGGGTTGTTTTGGTCAATTCACTCACTGCATTTTAATTTTGTAAAAACTGTACAGAGCATCTAGAGAATTCATATATTACTATTCTGTAGTCTATATAAGTTAAATATTACAACTAATTGATAATATTATCTAATATTTATTAAGTGTCTATCATATGTTAAGTATATGTAATATGCTAAATACTTTAGACAAATCCCTTTTTTTCATTTTCAAGCAATTTTAAATTCCAGATCATTTATATGCAACCACAAATTAGGATAGTGGAACTTCCTAAACTCCCATTTTAATCATAAATACACCTGGGTCATAAAAATGTCTTTTTGAGTTGGGCATGGTGCTGAGCACCCTGTAATCCCAGGTATTTTGGTTGTTGAATCAAGATGATCATGAGTTCAGAGTTAGCCTGGCAATCTAATGAGACCTCATCTGAAACCTAAAGCTTTATATGTCATTGGTGTCATTTCCTGTAGTTAATTTGTATATGCTTGCTGAAGTATATAAACTATGAAAATGTAGTGTGGTAAAAGGAATTCAGGCAAGAATTATTGTTTACTTTGTCCCACAAGTCTAACAGTTTAAACTGGGTTTTCCTTTGGTTGTAGAAATAAATATTTTGTGGGTAAAAAATATAGAAGGGGAGATCATTTGTGTTAGAAGGAATATACATAACACTAAGTCACCCTCCACAAGTCAAAGAGAATGGTAGCTAGAAGTGACAGAGGCTGAAAGTACTAACTGTAAACCAGGGACCAATCGTTTGGCGTAACTCTCATTTGTTTTAGCAAGGTAGCAAGCTACAGTGAGGATGAATAGCTGTGTTTGACCATTTGGCTTTTTTTCCAAAAAAACTAGGCTTCTGTGTGCCATTCATGTCCTCACAACACTAGCTAGTTGGGTAGGTAAAGTAATTGAACAATGCTACGCCACGTTCCACGGATTTCCTACTCCTCAAAAGTCAATTGTCTCTACAATCTGTTGGGTCATGAGGATTGAGGTGGGACAAAAAGGTTCTTTCTTCTGCCACAGAAGCATGGCACTTCCTCTTTCCCTTCTGCTTTCTGCCTTCCTGATGTCTTTGTGTGCTTGGCACAGTGGAGCTTGGGAAAGGATGATGAAAGGAAGAATCCTCTGGAAAAGAGACTCTCTGGGCCTTTGTCCTTTGTCCTTTAATGTACCAAAGGCAGAACGTTAACTGTAGCTTGGAAATGCAAGGCCAACTCATTTAAGGGTGGTGGAAAGGAACTGCTGTTTTAGAATAAACAGAACTGTAACCATTCTAGAATCATATCCAGGATATAATTTGAATTTTACCTTCTTAAGTTTTGTTTAATATAAGATAATGTTGGTCATCAGAGTGAACTCAGATTATTATTACAACCTTTCATTTTAGACTAGTTCTGTACACTGGCCATGGTTCAGGACATGGGAAATACCTGAGCAAAAACAACAAAAAGCTCCTATGCTTTCTGGAGTCTAATTCTCATATAAATATAATAAAAGCATAACATGATTTCAAGGAGCCTTAAGTGCTCTGACAGGAAAAAAAGCAAGATAAAGCAAAAAAATTATGATGGATAATCAATAAAAGAATAATACGATTTCAAGTATTCTTAAGTGCTCTGAACAGAAGGAAAACAAAATTAAAAATGAAAATGAACATGTGAGTGCATGCTGTGTATGTACATGTGTATATACTTGTATGTTTTCAAAAGTGTTCATGTACGTGTATCTATGTGTGTGTGAATCATTTTTCATCAGGTGATGCTAAAGAAGAGATTTGTATGAAGTAAGAGAGCAGGACGAACCACATGGGGAAAGGGCTGCCCAAGAAAAGAGTAGCCCACCAGCACAATTATATCACAAAGGGATCTTGGAATCTGCGCATATACAATCTAGCAAGTAATGGAGTTAAGATTTTGAATTTTATGTTGTTGTTGATATCCACTGAGGAGTTGTCATACAAGAGTAACATATAGACTTGTAAAAGAAGCTTACTGGCAGAAAAAAATGAACTGGATAAAAAATTTACATCACAGTGTAAGAGAGAAACTTTACCAACCCTACATCCGACAGAGGGCTAATATCCAATATATACAAAGAACTAAAGAAGTCAGACTCCAGAGAGCCAAATAACCCTATTAAAAATGGGGTACAGAGCTAAACAAGGAATTTTCACCTGAGGAATATGGAATGGCTGAGAAGCACCTAAAGAAATGTTCAACATCCGTAGTCATCAGGAAAATGCAAATCAAAACAACCCTGAGATTTCACCTCACAACAGTCAGAATGGCTAAGATCAAAAACTCAGGAGACAGCAGGTATTGGCGAGGATGTGGAGATAGAGGAACACTCCTCCACTGCTGGTGGGATTGCAAACTGGTACAACCACTCTGGAAAGCAGTCTGGCAGTTCCTCAGAAAACTGGGCATGATACTACCGGAGGACCCTGTTATAGCACTCCTGAGCATATACCCAGAGGATTCCCTAACATGTAATAAGGACACATGCTTCACTATGTTCATAGCAGCCTTATTTATAATAGCCAGAAGCTGGAAAGAACCCAGATGTCCCTCAACAGAGGAATGGATACAGAAAATGTGATAGATTTACACAGTGGAATACTATTCAGTTACTAAAAAACAATGAATTCATGAAATTCTTAGGCAAATGAGTGGAACTAGAAAATATCATCCTGAGTGAGGTAACCCAATCACAAAAGAACATACATGGCATGCACTCACTGATAAGTGGATATTAGCCCAGAAGCTCAGAATACCCAAGACACAATTCACACATCAAATGATGCCCAAGATGAAGGAGGGAGAGGCCCCTGGTCCTAGAAAGGTTTGATGCAACAGTGTAGGGAAATACCAGGACAGGGAAGTGGGAAGGGGTTGACTGGGGAACAGGGGAATGGTAGAGGGCTTATGGGACTTTCAGGGTGGGGGAACCAGGAAAGGGGAAAATCATTTGGAATGTAAATAAAGAATATAGAAAAAAAAAGAAACTCTACAAATGGTAGCTACATAAAAAATATTTGGTTAAGTCAGGCATGGTGACAGTATTGTAACAGCTGAGGGAAGAGGATTGTGAGTTGAAGGTTAGTCAGGGAAAGATGGGAGGCTCTGTCCTTTAAAAAAATTAAATCAATTCAAGCAAAATAAAAGTTCTTTTAAAAAATAAAATATTCCACACCCAAACCAAGCAAAACACCTTTATTTTCTATTTCCTTGTATACATTGAAAAGACAATTGACTGTTGAAAACAAATATAGTTATATATTATATAACCATATGTATTTCTATTCATATGCAGAAATAAAATGCATATCCAGAATGGCATGCAGATGGGGAGAAGAGAAGTGAAAGTATACTACGTTATTAGATCATATGTTAGTTCTCAACCTTCCCTATATTGCAACTCTTTAATACAATTCTTCATGTTGTGGTGATCCCCAGCTATAATTTCTTTTTGTTGGTACTTCATTATTGCAATTTTTCTATGAATCATATTTGCTGTTATGAACCATAATGCAAATAATCTGATATACAGGTTGTCTACCGTGTGAACCTGTGACACGGTTATTCGACCCTAAAACAATTGCAACCCATAGGTTTAGACACTTTGCCAAATGTGGTGATAAGACATTTAAATATTTTAAGTGATAATTTGTAGGTATGTGCTATGAAACACAAACATCTAGGAAAATAAAGTAAAGCATCTTTGATTTTTACTGAAAAAGAAATGCTTATGAAGTGTTTAAGTCTACAGTGAGACAAGCTCATGCCACGATCCACAATTGCCTGAAGAAGACAAGCTCACACTACAATCCTCAATTGCCTGAGAAATTTTCTCTGCTAAATATCTAGTTCCATCTCCTCATGGTTTGACCTTCCATATAGCACTAGAATGAGAATTGACCTGCACCACGTTCTTGGCTGTTGTGATCGGAATCTTCTTTACACATGAGAACTCAGCATAAGGCTTTGGACATCGATACTTTCACCAGTGTTCTGCTCATAAGGCCATGTATATGTGTATACACACACACACACACACACACACACACACACACACAATCTTCTCTTTGTAAGTAAGACTACATTTCATGTTTTAGAGCAACCTTTATGGCACCTTCAACATTTTCGATACTATATCTCAGAACTCCAACCTTGAAGCATGCACCTCTGAGGGCCTATCCTCTAACCATGAACTTCAGAACTTCCATCCTCTAAACATGGACCTCAATGCCTTCCTGGGATGTAAGCATTTCTCAGCTGCAGAACCACCTTGATGCATTTACCTTTGTTGTGACAATGTTCCACTTCAGGTGACCAAAATCTGTCACCTGAGGCTATAAACCATCATATGCTTTGTGCCTTATTAAACATGTTAATTTTCTTATAATTCAGTAGACTGGAAGGTCAGGGTGAAGGTTGTGGTAGGAGTGGCTCCTGGCAAACTTTTTCTGGCTTGGGGATGGCTGCTGTCTTGCTATCTGGCAGAGATAATGAGATAATGGGAGAATTCTTATATGGACACTAATCATATTAAAACAGAGTTCTATTCTTATGACCTCTTTTAAATTTAATCTTATAAATTCTGCCTTCAAGTGCAGTCATACTGGGATTAAAGCTTGAACACATGCATTTTGGACAGGACACAGTTCAATGCACAGAAGGCCCCAAAACAAGAGAGTTACCGGAGCTTTAGAGGAAAACCAAGCATCTGTGTGACACAGGTGTGATGTCTGTGTGATACAGGGATGGCGTCTGTGAGACACAGGTATGATGTCTGTGTGGCACAGGTATGGCATCTGTGTCACACAGGTGTGGTTTCTGTGTGTCACAGGTCTGGCATATGTATGCCACTGGTGTGGTGTCTGTGTGCACAGATGTGGTGTCTGTTTAATACAGGTGTGTTGTCTGTGTGACACAGGGATGGTATCTGTGTCATACAAGTGTGGTGTCTATGTGTCACAGGTACGGTGTTTATGTGGCACAGATGTGGTGTCTGTTTAATATAGGTGTGTTGTCTGTGTGACATAGGTGTGGTGTCTGACACAGGTGTGGTATCTGTGTGGCACAGATGTGGTATCTGTGTGGCACAGGTGTGGTGTCTGTGTGATACAGGGGATGGTATCTGTGTCGCACAGGTGTAGTTTCTGCGTGCCACAGGTGTGGCATATGTATGCCACGGGTGTGGTGTCTGTGTGCCACAGGTATGGTGTCTATGTGGTACAGATGTGGTGTCTGTTTAATACATATGTATTGTCTGTGTGACATAGGTGTGGTGTCTATTTGACACAGGTGTGGTGTCTCTGTTACACAGGTGTGATATCTTTGTGGCACAGATGTGGTATCTGTGTGCCACAGGTGTGGCGTCTGTGTGATGCAGGTGTGGTGTCTGTGTGACACAGGTGTGGAATGACTGAGGTGACCTTGGGAGACAAGGTCAGAGGGTGACAGAGGACAGATCTTTTAGGGCTTTGTTACTCATTACACAGAATGACCAATTGAGTGAGTTTTAATGAAAAGAGGTTTATTTTGGCTCACAGCACTAGAGGGCTAAGGTCAGGGAATTCAAACTGGTGGTGCCATTCCCCTTCTACAGTCCAGAGGCCAAAGCAGGTCATCTCCTGGTGAGATAGGAAATGCCCATAAGTAAAAGGTTGAATCAATCATGCATACTTGACAAGTTTTCTACCACTACCAAATCGTACCTTTGCCCCTCCTTCCTATAAGGCCATGAGGATTTAATCACGGAGCTCCATTCCGATGATCCCATCCAATCCCATGTACCCCCTAGTAACCTACCTCTAAACGCCATAATAAGCTTACATTTACATTCAATCCTTCTCCCAGGGTATAAAACTCTGACAGCAGTTTAGAAGATGCAAATCATGTTCCAAGCACAGCACCTTGATGCAACTTGACTCTGTATTTTCTTCTTTCGGATATAAATGTACGTTTCATCAGTAACAGATCAATTGTGGAATTCAGGAACAAAATGTTAAACACTTCTAGGCTGGCCTGATGGCTTATGTAACCACAGCTCTTGGGCTGTTGATGCAGGAGGATTGCTCTTAGTTAAAAGGCAGATTAGAATACATATTGAAGCCTTGTCTCAGACAAATAAAAAAAAAAGAGGCATTTTTCTTATTTTTTTAGAAAAAAATCAAGAAGTATATTAGTAAAATGATTGTTTCAGTAAGTTTAAATTGAGAAGGTATACAGACTGATTCATCGTTGTAAAATAAAACGTTACATAAAAACTTTCATGATTTTCTGGAACACACTTAGTAAAATTGACAGCTCAGTTTACTTTGTCCACTTGTGTTTTATTTCCCCAAAATAGGATTAAAATGCTGGCCCAAGCAGCTGGATAGTTGATAAGCTTGCTAAAGACCTCAGTGACTGCTTAAATATCCACCCCCTTACCTTTGTTTCTTCTCATGTAAGATACTAGACAGACAAGTTCTCTTACTTTACTCCTGTGGAGAGGACGTGTGTGTGTGTGGTGTGTGTGTGTATGTTCATAAATACATACATACATATATGCATACATACATACCATACATATTTAGTCCAGTCAGTTTCTGTAGAGGAACCCTGACTAGTACAAACAGGATATTTTATAAAAATTTTTCCTTCAATGAAACAAGATGACAAATGCCCCTGCCTTATTCCAATTAGTCATGGTCCTGTCCTGGTGGTAGTTGATTATTTGATGCCTTTACTTTGGAGCTGGTCAATGCATCTCTCTGTACCCATGTCCCTCACGTCGTGAAGGGTGACATGGATGTGTGAGCTGAAGCAGAAAGAAAAGGGGGAGAGAGTTAAGTAAGCCCTTTCTTTCCATCTTGCTTACTCTGTACACTGTACCTTTATCACATCCCTGATTCCCGAGTGTACCGGAAGCTACAATCTAATATGTTTCTGCCTGATTAACTGTTGATGGGTGAGGTAGTTCTTTTGTCAGAGAAATACTTAGTTGAGAAGAGCAAGGCAGGTAGCGGGGCAAGAACTAAAGGCAGCTGGGGACTGAGACATGACTCTGACTCATGTCTGCTTTTTACTCTGTTTATCTCTGTGCTCGGTTTGGGACAAAGGTGACAGCAAGGATCCTGATGTCTTGGAGTCTGGGCTTTATGCTGTGAAAAATATTTTTTTTCTCTTCAACTTTAAGATCTTGTTTCACATTTCTTATCATAGGAAAGTTTTACCTTTATCTAGTTCTTCATTTTTTTTGAATTTTTTGCCAATTGCTTACCTATACTCCATAGAACACACTCACAGCACTTTTGTATTTTGCTTTACATTATTCACCAAGGTTGGTACTCCTCAGGATTCTAGATACATCAGTTAAAAGTGGAGAGCTGAGAACATTCAGTTCCCAGCATTTTTCCTTTAATTTGTATGCTTTCAATGCTCAGGAACTCTTTTCAGTAGCTGTTCTTTCCTGAGTTACACCATTTCTGCTGGTTAGGGAGACATGGTTCCCCCAAGTCCCTGCCCAGTTACCATCTCTCCCAGTTGAACGGTTATTGTAGCCTAGCTCATGACTTATCAAATAATTAGACAAAGGCATGCTACGAGATCACCATCTATAACCCAGTCAGTGACTCTGAGTGGGGTTCTGCCCAACAGAAATGCTTCTTCTGGATGGGTTCTAATGGGTCCTAAACAGTGCTCATGTCTGGAGAGAGAGTATGAAGGACACTTAGGTGGACAGAGGGGTGTTTGAAGCACATATGTGAGTTCAAAGGAAGAAGCAGAAGCCTTGAGTTGATCAAGTGATTCAGTATGGAGGGAGGAGGCAGGGGATGTGTTAAGGGAAGCTCATATTATCAGAGTTGCTCCCAGAAAGCTTCTGTCTTTTTCTAGCTATGAGGCTTATGCTGTAGCTGTTAAGAGAGAAACTGGGTGTACCATGTTGTCTTTTGGCAGCCAAAAGACCTAAAAAATTACAGTATCTGTTATAATTTTAATAATGTCACGAAGTTATTCCCCCTTATATTAAGGGATGAGGACAAATGTTCAGAGAAAGGCCTGGCCTGACTGTGTCTTACAATAGTTGTTTGTAATGAGCAGAAACAAGACAGTGCTCAACAACTCATAATTTAGGTAGAGTAATATGGGATTTTTTTTAATCATAATCATTTCCACTACTATTCCAAGGTAACTCTAATACTTTTCTGTCTTCTTTCTCGTAAACTTATCATCCCTTCCTTTTGTCTCACTAATTGATACACGCATTCAGATTACTTCATCACATTACAAGATTTGTCTTGATAAAGGTTTGTCTTGGTAAATTGAGATTTTCTATATTTATACCATTCACAAAAGAAAGTCCTTAGTGATTAATCAGGGATGACTCTTGATGTTGATTAGGTGTATATAAAGGGAATAGGATACTTTGGGCTTGGAAAAAAATAAATTCTTCAATAGTGTTGTTGTTGAGTTCACTAGGGTTCAATATAGTCAGTTTTAATTCTTGGGACATTTTTCCCTTTTTATTCAAGGAATTGGAAAATGAAAAATTATTTGTGAAATTACATGTATGAGGTAAATACCTTATATAATTATTAACTTCTCAAAAACAAAGCAGATTGTATGTGTGTATGTGTGTGTACATGTGTATATGTTATGTATGTATATGTATGTATGCATATGTGTGTGTAATGTGTATATGTATGTGTGTATATGTAGTGTGTAGGTGTTTGTATGAGTATATGTCCATGTGATAAGTGTGGGACCCATGAAAGGCAGCCTGTCTTCTGGTTGAGCTATGTTTAAACCCTGGTGACCTAGCAGGTGTTATTGCAAGGGACCGAAGGCCATTTGTCATACTCCCAGACACTAGGCTTCTGACACGAGGCCTCAGCTCTTCATAATTGTGTGGCCATTAGTCATGTAGGGCAATTCCCCCAAGCCCCTCCAAAGGTAGAGAATGTAGACTCAAGACAGATCTCCATTTTAATGAGGTACCTAAAGGCCTGAGGGGCTTATCCAATTAAGCTCTCCTTCTCAGACACTCTTCCCCGCAAAAGGTATTTAACCTCAGGCCTGCCCTGAGAAAGTGGGGTACGGTTTCACGCATCACAACTCTCCATCATAACGATAAACACTTTAAAACCATGGACTGCCTCTTCTCACTTGGATCCACCGTGTTGGAGCAATGGATCAGCCACTCCTCTAAAGAGCCACATCTAATTTCCCACAGGAAACCTCTCTGCACTCCCAACCATGTCTCCACCAAGCCAAGCAGCCTACTGAGCAAGCCAAGGACTCTAGTCCCTGAGGGACCCAGCTGGAGTTCTTCCATGGCATCCAGGGACATCAGCAGTTTCCGTGAGCCAGAGAACTTATCGTCCTTGGCCGCTGTGTGGCCTGGGGACCCATGAGCCAGCACCCAGCTGTTCCCTGGGAACCTCAGACTGCACTTCCCCATCCCCAGACCGGGGGCGGGGGGGGGGCAGGTTCTGAGACTTCACACAGCCTGACACCCCTCTAGGGGGCAGCTTATGCAGGCCACCGTTTTAACCCATATGCGTGTGTGTGTGTGTGTGTGTGTGTGTGTGTGTGTGTGTGTGTGTATGTGTATATGTATGCGTGTGTATGTATATGTATGTTTGTATGTGGTTAGTCTTCTTTCCTTCCTTTCCCTGGTTTTTCTCTCCTCCTTCCTTTCCTATACCCTTCCTTCCCATTTCTCCCTATTTCCTCTTTGCCTTTTTACAACTTATTGTTTATATCCCATTCCATTTCTTTGCCCTCCTCTTTTTTCATTCTGTAGCTAAAGGATACTTCTGACAGGTGGCCATGTGTTTCCCTCTGACTTCCACCCACTCCTCACCATTGACGTAGAGTCAATGTTTTTGTTCATCTCATGAATTTTGCCTTCATGGCTGGTTTAGTACAATAATCTGTTTCTTGTCTAGAGAAAAATTTGCTACTTTGTTCAGAGTCCTGGGGCCAGTACTCAGCTTGATTGTGTGCACATTCATTGTGTGTTGAACTGTAGAACCTATGTACATTTTCTCTATGCTCAGACACTAGCTTGAGGCTTCTTGGTCCAGGCAACTCTAAAGATTTGGTGACTTGTCTGATCATGTGATGTTCTGATAACCTATGTCACCACTGCTGTTTTAATTCTGGGATTCAGTTGACAACTGCTGCCATCTTAACATGGACTCTTCAATTCTGACCTAATGTGCCTTGCAATGCCACCAGATGGACTGTCCTTGAGGAAACATGGTCATCCCAGTCAGCCGTTTTCTGCTTTCCTGTATGGCTAGGAAGATTTAACTGTGTGAGTTTATAGCTAAGGCTATACGGGGGTAGAGGAAAAACCTCACACCACATAATTCTTCAATCTCTGTCTCCTCTTTACATTTCATACTGTCTCATTCATGAGGCAGAACTACTGAATCCCTAGCACTTACAAAAATGAGCATCCACAGACACAGCCTAGACTTTGGCTATGGACATACTGCTCTTCCGTGTATATTTCCAAATATGTTTGTGTGTGTGTGTACATGTGTATTTATGTATGTACGTGTGTGTATGTAAAAGGTACAGAGATGTGCAGGAAAGAGGTCAACACCATATTTATTTATTTATTTATTTAGTGTTTTGTTTTGTTGAGACAGGGTTTCTCCATGTAACCCTGGCTATCCTGGAACTCACTCTGTAGACCAGACTGGCCTCGAACTCAGAAATCCACCTGCCTCTGCCTCCCAAGTGCTGGGGTCAACACCATATTTAAAAAGAACTTATTTTGACAGCTATGTCTGTATTCCCAGAGGCCTGTTGACATCAGGGACAACCAGGTAAGACTACTCCCCCTCTATGCTCAGGTCCTACTCGCCACCCCCAGCCAGGCCAACAGCAGTGAACTGTGCCCTATACCCTGTACACACCATGCCATTTTCCAGACCACAGCTGTGCTTGCATTCCTGGAGGCCTTCTGGCACCAGGGACAAATAGATGAAATCCTTTCACCCCAACCCTTTGTTGTGTCCCCCTGGGGCAAGCTCAGCAGCATTGAACTGTGCCCTGTCCCATGGGTGCTCTGTTGTCCAGCCTACAAGCTCTGCCTATATTCCTAGAGGCTTGCCAGCACCTGGGTCAACCAGGTAGGACCCTGCCCAAGGTCTCTTGACTGACAGGTTCCCTTAGTATTGCTTCGTAAAAACAAAAATCTCAAAGATTGAGTTTACCATTGAAGACTCAGGAGGCATATGTTGAGGTGAAAACCTGCTAGCTAAGAAAGGCAGAGAAAGCACCTAGGTAGCCCTCCTACTCCATCTACATTCCAGAAAGCAAAGCTCCTTCTCCTTCTCTACCCTGTTTTAAATACCCTTGGACACAGTGTCTCTCCATTTTACTTCCTTATTTTCACTCCATGTCAACTGGTTGCTTGCACTGCCTTTTGACCTATCATTGACTTTATTTAGCTCAAATTTACTGAAAGCTCTTTGGATTAAAGATAAATGCTAGGGCTGAGCCACACCACAAGAACCCATTTACAATAAACAGAAAACTCTTGGATAAAAGTTGTGTCTTAGGACTGAGCCACAAAACAACAAGGTTTTTCCAATTCATGATTTTGGGGTTCACAATGTGATCACATATTCTGCAACACCTTATGGCACACCCAGAAGCTGCAAACTCAGTTCCATTCACTGCACTCTATTTTCTGTCCTACAGTTAGACTTTTAACCAGGGACAGCCAGATGGCTAGAGGCTAGCATAAGAACACAATGAACAAGAGTCAGGGCACCACCAAAGCCTACCTATCCTATTACAGCAAGTCCTACATACCCTAACTCAGCTGAAGTACAAGAAAATGACCTTAACCCAATCTTAACAAGATGAAAGAGGCATTTAAAAAGGAAACAAATACACCCCTTAAAGAAATAAAGGAAAATACAATCAACAGGTGAATGAAATGAATGAAACTGTTCAAGATCTGAAAATGGAAATAGAATCAATAAAGAAAATTCAAACTGAGGGAATCCTAGAGATGGAAACCTAGGGAAGAGAATAGGAACTACAGATGCGAGTATTACCAACAGAATAAACGAGATGGAAAAGAGACTCTCAGGCATAAAAGATATGATTGAAGAAATCAATACATTGGTCAAAGAAAATGGTAAATCTAAAAAGTTCCTGATGTAAAACATCCAAGAAATCTGGGACAATATGAAAGGATCAAGTAAAGCTAAGAATAATAGGAGTGGAAGAAGATTCAAGATCAAAGTTCCAGAAAATATTTTCAACAAAATCATAGGAGAAAATTTTACTAACCTAAAGAAGGAGATGACTATAAGTATACAAGAAGCTTACAGAGCACCAAATAGATTGGAATAGAAGAGAAAATCCCCTACCACACAATAAACAAAACACTAAATGTACAGAACAATGAAAGAGTATTAAAAGCTGCAAGGGAAAATGGCCAAGTAACATATAAGGCAGACCTATCGGAAGCGCACCCAATTTCTCAATAAAGACTCTAAAAGCCAGAAGGGCCTAGGCAGTCTGTAAGAGGCCACAGATCTCAGTCCAGAATACTATACTCAGTAAACCTTTCAGTCATTCTAGAGGTAGAAAACAAGATATTCCATGACAAACCCAAATTTAAAAAATAATTATCTACAAATCCAGGTCTGCACAAGATACTAGAAGGAAAGTTCCAACCCAAGGTGGCTAACTACACCAGAGAAAACAAAGGAAATAAATCACTCCCCACCAGCAAAACTAAAGGAAAAGAAACACAAACAAACACGTGCAAACACACACACACACATACACACACACACACAAAAACCACCAACAACATCAAAATATCAGAAATTAACAATCATTAGTCTTAATATTTCTTAACATAAATGGATTCAATTCTTCACTAAAAAGATACAAGCTAACAGAATGGATAAAAAATTAGACCACAACATTCTGCTGCATAGAAGAAACAGACCTCAGTAACAAAGATAGACAATGCCTTAAAGTAAGGGGCTGAAAAAAGATTTTTCCAAGCAAATGGACCCAAAAAGCAAGCTGGAGTAGCCATTCTAATATCTAATGAAATTGATTTTTAACAAAAATTAATCAATGCAGATTGGAAGGGACACTTCATACTCATGACAGGAAAAATCCACCAAGATTACATCTCAATTCTGAACATCTATGTTCCAAACACAAGGGAACCCACATTTGTAAAAGAAACATTAGTACATTTTAAATCACATATACAGCATTATACATTAATAATGGGAGACTTCAACACTCCACTCTCTCCAATGAACAGATGATACAGACAGAAACTAAACAGAAATAATGAAACTTATAGACGCTATGAATCAAATGTACCTGAGAGAGCTACAGCACAGATTACCCAAACACAAAAGATTATGTCTTCTCAACACCTCATAGAACCTTTTCCAAAATGGATCATATACTTGGACACAAAGCAAATCTCAACAGAGAAAAGAAAATTTCAATAACTATTCCTTTTCTCTTATCAGACCACCATGGAATGAAGCTGGACTTCAACAACAATAGAAACAGCAGAAAGCCTTCAAACACATGGAAACTGAACAAATCTCTAAAAAATGATGACTGGCTAAGGGAAGAAATAAGGAAAGAAATTAAAGACTTTCTAGAATTCAATGAAAATGAAGGTACAGCATACCCAAACTTAGAGAGGCACAATGAAAGCAGTGCTAAGAGTAAAGTTCATAGCACTAAGTGCCTCCATAAAGAAATTGGAGAGGTCTCATATTAGCCCCTTAATATTACACCTGAATGCTTTAGTAAAAAAGAAGCAAACACACTCAAGAGGAATAGATGGCAGGAAATAATCAAACTCAGGGCTGATATCAATCAATTAGAAACTAAAACAATACAAGTAATCAACGAAATCATGAGTTGGTTCTTTGAGAAAATCAACAAGATAGACAAGGGCAGGAGAGATGGCTCAGTGTTAAGAGCACCGACTGCTCTTCCAGAGATCCTCAGTTCAACTCCCAGCAACCACACGGTAGCTCACAACCATCTGTAATGGAATTTAATGCACTCTTCTGGTGTGTCTGAAGAGAGTAATGATATACTCATTTACAATAAACAAGATAGACAAACCTTAGCCAAACTAAAAAGGCAGAGAGAGAAAATGCAAATTAACAAAATCAACAAAAATTTAAAAAAATAAGAATTGAAAAGGGGGACATCACAACAGAAATTGAGAAAATCCAGTTTCATTAGGTCTACTTTAAAAACTTGTACTCCACAAAATTGAAAAAATCTAAATAAAATGGAAGCTTTCTTGATAGATGCCACTTACCAAAGTTAAATCAAGATCAGGTAAATAATTAAAATAGACCTATAAACCTTATGGAAATAAAGGTAGTCATTAAATTTTCCAAAATAAAAATGCTCAGGCCCAGATGATTTCAGTGCAGAATTCTATCAGATTGTCAAAGGAGAGCTAATATCAATATTCCTTAAACTATCCCACAAAATAGAAAAAGAAGAATCATTGTCAAACTCATTTATGAGGCAATACTCAATATGATACTTAAACCACACAAAGACTCACCAAAGAAAGAGAATTTCAGACCAATTTTCCTTAGGAAAGTTGATGAAAAATTGTTAAATAAAATATTTGAGAACTGAATCCAAGAACACATGGAAGACATCATCTATCATGATCAAGTAGGCTTCATCCCAGGGATATCAGAGATGGTTTTTAACATATGAAAATCCATCAATGTAATCCATCACAAAACAGACAGAAAGAAAAAACCCACACGATCATCTAATTAGATTCTTAAAAAGCCTTTGAAAAATCCATTCCTTCATGATAAAAGTCTTGGAGAGGTCGTGGATACAAGGCACATAATTAAATACAATAAAGGCAGCATACAGCAGATAATAGCCAACGTCAAATTAAATGGAGAGAAACCTAAAGCAATCCAGGGCCTGGGCAGTCCACTCTCACTCTGTCTATTCAATATAGTACCTGAAGTTCTAGATAGAGCAATAAAACAACAAGGGAATATCAAGGGGATACAAATCAGAAAGGAAGACGTCAAAGTATTAATATCCATGGGAGGCCTCCCCTTCTCTGAGTAGAAAGGGAGAGAGGTATGGAGAGAGGGTATGTGAGAAGGAGGGATGTTTGTGCTTGTATGGGTATTGGGCTTGTATTTATATATAGGTGGTCTCAGAGGCCTGTCTGAATTGCCTGAAGCTGTTGGTACAGGCATTGAATTGCCTGATTTGAGTCCTGGGAACACTAAGAGTTTCTGGAAAAGCAAAAGGGCTCTTAACCTTTTAAACTATGTGTCGTCTCTCATGCGTGTTATACTGCTTTAACACGTGTGCTTTGAATCCACGTTCAGATCCTCCATTTGTGCAAAAAGAACTTGACCTATTGAGCTATGTCTTCAGGCATGTGGGAAAAAAAAGAAAAAGAAAGCGGGGCCTGGTGCAGGCGGACACAGGGGCACATGCCAGGCAGGGCCGGCAGCACGCAGGCCTCGCTCTAGGGCCAAGGCAGCGTACATGTGCAAAGGACGCAAGCGGACACGGTTCCAAGGGGGGGGGGCGGGTTGGGAAACAGGCAAGATGCATGCGTGCCTCGGCCTAACCGGGAGCGGGCGGTCCACACCACCGGCAGGTCCCGCACATGGCACGGGGATCCCGGATCTCTCTGCGTGTTACCTGTGCTCAGACTGTCTGCTTAGCTGAATCCCAGAGTCTCAGATGGCGCATACCTGCTAGCTCCGTGTGGCGAGTTTAATAAGAGGCGGCCCATAGCTTTGATGTTTTATTATTAAGAAAATAGAAAGAGAAAAGAGATAGAAAGATGAAGAAACAATCAGCATATCAATAGATTTCTAAAAAGATGGAGGAGACCCCTGGTCCTGGAAAAACTGGATGTAGGGGAACGCCAGGACAGAGTAATGAGAGGGGGTTGAACGGAGAAAAGAGGGAGGGAAGGGGCTTATGGGACTTTCGGGGGAGGAGGAAACGGGAAAGGGGAAGTGATTTGGAATGTAAATTAAAAATAAAATAAAATAAAAAAAAAGAAAGATGAAGAAAGAAGAGAAAATAGATAAGAAAAGCCATGACCACGTGGAAAGGGAGAAGACAGAGAGACAAAGAAGAGTGCCTGGAGAAAACAGGCGGGGAGTGAGAGAGAACACACGCTGAGGGTTGTTATTTATAGTGAGTTGGGGGCGGTCAGGTAACCAGAAGGCGAGGACAGTGTGGCTGCAGGCAGGTGACTGCCTAGGCGTAGTCAGGCTAGAACCTGGGGCGTGGCCACACGTCTCATTAAGGTCCCACACAGGCACTCTAGGACTTTTAAGGGTTATTCTTAAAAAGACTATTTGGCTATTATGGAACAGAAAATATGTGGATATGATCAACATATATAAACATGCTATAAACCCACTATTTTGTATAGCTTATAAATTTTAATTAAGAGGATAATGAAGAAGAATTTTCCATTTATATATAGAAGGTCCCAAGATACTATCCTTCAAGGATCCATCAGAAAGAAATGGAATCTTGGACTTCTTGCTCTGAGCAGAAGATTTGGGGACTGATCTCTTAGTAATTTTGAGAGCTTCCTCTGTGGTGTCTTAGGGTTCCCAAAGCCTTTAGAAGTGTCTGATTTAAACTTTACATGGAATAACATTTCTCAACCACCCAGGACAGCAACATTTGCAGACTCTTGTTGTATACTCTCACATAGGGCTTCACATTTGGATCATGTTGGTCTTGGTTCTGCTGCCACCATCACTAGGTGAAATCCCCATTGTTAATGGGCTTTATGCTTTGCTTTCTGCAGCTTGTGACTCCAGTCCTGGTCCCCGGATGTGTGCTTAGGAACAACTCGGTGCACCAATGCATATTGGATTTCTATTGAGTTAAATCCTGAAGCCTTACTCCCCTGAAGCAGCATTCAGACAACTGTCCCATTAATTCGCTGGTAACTTGCATAACGCAAACACCCTAGGATGGCAAGCTAGGATATCGAATGTTTTGACATGTTTCGTTGATGAAAGATTTAAAACAGAAATTGTGGCTTTGATATCAAGGGGGTGGGGATGGGCAAAGGCACTAAGAATGCTTTATGTGGAATGCATTACGATTTTTCTTATTGCCAGGGTAAATATCTGGAATTAAACCTGAATTGGACATCTGAGGATTCTCACACTTTTCATTTCAAGCTTGGTTTGCCTGCTTCATTTTTATTTATTTATATTTAATTTCTTTGCTCTCAACTCAAGCAAATGTTCCTTCTCTGTTAACTTTGAGACCTGTTAAAACAGAAACTGAGGAA